>VYZQ01052692.1:4702-15599 GCA_013400655.1 Mystacornis crossleyi | reverse complement strand
TATTTTCACTATCAAAATGTCTAGGTCTCTTTGAAGCTACTAATCTGGACCCTTATCAAAGAAAAGCCTTAATAAATTTAATTCTGTGCTATGAGTCAGAAAGCTACAAAAAGGGAATTATTAAGTTACTTTTTTTTTTAATCAACAGAGATGAATTATTTTGTATTTTTCTTATGTTATAGCAACAAACACACACATGAGGACTGGGTGAAAGGAATGCTCATAGAACTTTTTCCAAGCCAGATGTTAATCACTCTTTTATATTAGAACTATATTCTTCAGTCTTTCCTAAGCAGCTAAAACAAGAAGTTTCTGTAATTGTTTATTAAATCTGTGTGAAAGCAAGTATAGGTGTTTAAAATACAGCATATATTGATGACTGGTTATTAAGTCAATACTGTTAATTAGTAATATGGCTAACATTATCCTGGCCATAAATTGCCTTGTCTAAAGTCACAGTCTGAATTGGGATAGTGAAAATACGGCTGAGTAATCAGGAATTGAGACTTAAGGTCTCACCTTTTCTATTTTATCCTCAAAACACAAGGCCAGATGGAGGAGGTGTTATATGAGTAAGCACAACTCCTATGCCCTGAAGTACTTTGCTGAGCTCAGTGCCACTTTAAAGGTGGACTCACTAATTCCATCTGGAAGGAGGATCCCAGCAGCTGTTAACCAAGTGCCACATAAGCTGAATTTTCCGAGCAAACTTCCCATTCAGCACAAATGTGGAATGTTTGTTCAGAGCCCATGTGCTCAGGACAGTTCACTCCACCTGTGCTCAGGACAGTTACCTCACTCATACAGACCCCACAAACACACCCAAACCAGGCACCCAGAACCTTGCTGTCTGATGATCTCAAGTCTCACCTGATTTCACTCCAGAATCCCAACCAGGGTTTGACATCAACCCTATATTACAGACTATGAAAAAAGATCCCACTGATTTCAGGGTTTTTCTGTGACTAAAAGCCGGGGCAGGTGACAAGTTGTGGAGATACCAGAGTTTTAGTCATATAGCCAAAAATGTGACTTCATTTATTTTTTATCTAAAAATAATCAGTAGTGCTAATAAAGCCTTATCTGTGATATGAACACAAATAATTTCACCTGAAGGATGGTTCCTTACCTGTCTTCTATGCTGCTAGAAAGTCTGTGGTGAGCTATCAACATCAAAACACCAGTAAATTGCTGTCACCTTACTTTGCATGTTTTCCAACCAAAAATTTATACAGACCTACAGTGGAATTATGTGGAACTGAATACAAGTGATTGAGAACCCATTAGGTCCAAATTATTATTTAACCATAATTAACCCAGTTCTACATTATTGATTTTAGAAGAATGGTGGAAATCTGTGCTAGACATTCCTGCTGGTTTTCCATTCAATTCAAGAAAAAATGTTCTAAATTTAATTAAATGTTTCAAGTTTAGGACAACTAAATACCTTGTCTTTCAATATAATAATTTACTTCCTTATAGAGAATATGAGTGGACGCTAAAGAAATATCAGTAACTCCATCACTTGCTTTTTCGAAGGAAAGAGTGCTATAAATGGAATGAACTGAGACTAATTTATTTCTTTTTTTGGTAATTCAAATGATCAATTATTTTAACTGAAATCTATTTAATTAAAACCAAAATATATTTAATTTTAAATGTTTGCCATGTGTTTCAATGATTAATCTGGATAGGTACTGGATATCAGTGACTCATTGTGCATTTATATTCAGCATAGCAAGCCAAGGCAAGCGCACATGACTTCAAGGTGCTGAGTATTCTCAGTTTCCAGTGGCTGCAACTAATCCTACTTAGCAGCAAAGGTAGATTATTTTATTGAATTTAAGATTTCCAGACCTGCGGTTTATGAGATTAAAGTCTCCAATCCATCTGTCTGCTGGGCAGGTCTCAATAACCCACAGTTATTTACACTCATTACCGCCTGGGCTAAGTAGATTGGGTAAAAACCTCATGATTCTCCTGGATTCCTTAAACCTTCTATAAATAAACTGGGTTGAAAATTTCTATCTTAACCTGAAATTTTGACGTCCAGGCTTTCCTGCTATCATGCCAGAGCTTCAGTAAGGAATGCTGAGAATTAACATACCTGACATTGCTGTTAAAAACCCAGAGCTTTTTCATCACTCAAATTTGTGATTTCAGGGAAATCACTGGGAAATTTAACTGCTCTCAAATCTGCTCCTGTAGGTCTGTTCATCAGAATATAAACCATTAGCTTTATTTTTCTACACACAACAACAATGAGAAGACAGGTATCAGACACCTCTTCTTGTCTGTACTCTTTCCTTCGAGCATCCTTTTCTTTATCTCTGCTAAAGGAAGAACTTGACACTAATTTCCAAAAAATGTTTTCTGGACAATCACCATCACTATGTTCATGCTAACTGCACGACTGTGAATTTATTTTTATTTTGAAATATTTTGAGAGGTCTATCCTCTGTCCCAGGATTCTTCAATCTCAAGAACCCCAAAAGCAAGCCAATCCCAATCCTATACTTCTTTCTGTAGAAAGAACAGGAGCAAAACAAAAGCAAAACTTAAATTTATTTAATTTCAAGTGGTTCTACCTTTTCTCTGGAGATTCTGGACTCTGCTGTAATAAACTGCTGCCCTTGAATGTCTTCTATGCTCCTGAAGTATAGTAAGAACTATCATCCATATCCTTATGGAAAGGATTTTGAAGCAAGAGTAAGCTGAGAGAGCTGTTAGAAGAACCTTTTTTAAACATCACAATACATACTACTCACCAATAAGTTAGTTTTCCTTTCTTACCTAGCATAGCCCATAGTTTTTTCAGTATCTGGAAACCTCCAAACAAGTCTTAATACAAGCCCAGCCTGACAAATGCCACATTCCTGCAACTGTCTGAGAAGAGCACCCGGTCTCTTCGTTTTAAGTGGAAATTTCACTTCACTGATTGCCTTCATGGGGGTTGATTTCAGATTGGCAGAGACCAAGTGTCTGGGAGAATGTTTGTAAATATATTTCTTGTTGAATATATTTCTTGTAAATATAGCTCTTGTTGAATATTTAAGCATAAACCTAGATATAAAGAATTTAAAGATACCCCATAGAAATATATCCAGTATCTTTTCAAACACTGCCAGGTGCTCTGCACAAACCAGAAGCACTTCACATTTCTCCAGGTTTTGTTCTATTGGCAAAGAAATCTGACCTTCATCTCTCTAGGGCCATTTCTCAGCACCAACTTAAAATATCCAGAACAAGGCAAAAGGTTGTATGTGCTACAGAATGCAAAGCAATCCACCATCAGCTCAGTTTTATACACTCAACACAGTAATGTGAAAACGTTTTTTTTCCTTATCTTTTCTTAAACCAAAACATCTGAGGGGAGCTCAGGGACTGATTGAAGACTCAAGCATGACTAATTAAGAGTATGTCTTCTATATCCCAGTGGGTCTCTTGGCATTGTGTAATTTCAGAATTTTCTATTTCTCCAAACATCATTTACAGTTAGAAGAATTATAATTTTGTTTTCTGGTTTTGGAAAAAAAACACTTGTTTCTTCCTAATTAACTCCTATTAACATTTTTTTTTTCTTCTCATCAGGGCCATAAGCTTGAAGATTTTGAAAACACAATTTCCACACATTACCATGAAACCCCCTAAACCGCATTAAGACATCACATTATCGAGCACTGATGAGTATGTATTTGTAAGAAGAAAATAATTTTTAGAAAGATGTGGGCAGGTGAACTTGTATTTTCAAGGGTCGGGGAGTGGGCCCAGGCGTTGTGATCAGTGGCCCAAAGTTCAGCAGGAGGCAAGTCACTAGTGTGACTCCAGGGGTCAGTGCTGGGTCCAGCACTGTTCAACCCCTCTGCTCATGAGAGGATGATGGAACAGAGCACTCCCTCAGCAAGTTCACAGGTGACACAACAGGGAAGAGTGTCTGATACACCAGAGGGCTGTGCCACCATTCGGAGAGATCCTGCTATGCTGAGAAATGGGCAAAGAGGAATCTCAATAGTTCAGACAAGGGGTGAGAGGTCCTACACCCATGGGGAGGAATAATGCAGGCACCAGTACCTGTTGGAGGCTCAGTGGCCTGAAAGCAGTTTCCTCAAGCTTTGCAGAAAAGGACTTTGGGGTTCTGAAAACAACAAGCTCACCAGGTACCAGCAATGTGCCCTCAGGCCAATAGCATCTTGGACTGCATTAGGAAGAGCACTGCTAGGAGGTCAAGGGAGGGGATTGTTCCTGTCCACTCAGCACCAGCAAGGCCACAACTGGCTGTGCCCAGTGCTAGAATTCCAAGTGGAAAGATACGAAACTACTGGAGTGAGTCCATCACAGAACCACTAAGATCATTAAGGGACTGAGGCATCTTTCACATGAGGTGAGGCTATGAGAGTTGGGGCTGTTCAGCCTGGAGAGCAGAAGGCTTACGGGGACCTCATCAATGTGTATAAATATCTGAACGGAGGGAATGAAGAAGAGGGAGCCAAACTCTACTCAGCAGAGTTTGGCTGATAGGACAAGAGAAAACAGCTACAAATTAAAACATGAAATTCAATCTGATCATGCAAAACTGACTTTTTTTTGTTCGTTTTTCTCTGTGAGGATTCTGAACAGTGGCACAGATTGCCCAGAGATGTTGTGGAGTCTCCATCTTTGGAAATATTCAAGAGCTGTCTGGACACAGTCTTGGGTACCTGGTGGGGGTTGAACCAGATGACCTCTGGAGGTCCCTTCCAGCATCAACCATATTCTTATTTTATGAAAGGAAATCCTATGTTATAAATTATTTTATGGCTTAAAAACTAGTTTCAGGTTCATACTAGGAACTCACACAAAACTGCTGCTGAATGACTCATTTCTTATGCTGAATTACACACTCCCAAAATGTGGGCTAAAGTAATTCTGAAAAAGTCTGTTAACTGTCATCACATTCTCCTGCAAATGTAAATTAATTCACATTCACAGAATCACACCTGCTTTAAGATGCAATTTAATCTTCATAATAGTTCTATTTCTTTTAGGTCTGGGATTTTCTTGCTATGCAAGTTTCAGATCATCACATTAGAAAATGCCCAGCTAAGACTTGCTAGGGTTTATTGCCATGTTGTATTCTGTTAAGACAGCTTGCATTTACAGCCATGTTTTGAAAGCACGTGGTTATGCAGCCACAAAAACCTGGAAACACAAAAAGCTGTTTTTGCACAGAGTTGTAAATCTGCTTGTTCCATGTGCAATTGTGTGCGCCTGTACTTGTACTCATCTTGTATTCACAAACACAGATTTTGCAAGGAACTAGTGTTTATTGCTGTAAAAATGCATTTGGATCTTTCAACATGGTACATGTTTCCTTTTCCTGTTTTTAAACACAGTCATAATTTTAAAAAGTATCAAATTTTTTGATTCAGTGCTGGCTATTTTTCTAAACTACAGAAACAAAAGGAAAACTGATGCTTTTTTATTTTCAGTTCAAACAGCCACTTCAAATGCAGAAATGTTGATGAGTCATGTTAGAAGCATACAAATTTTTTGAAAGTATATTTGGCATACACCACTGGCAGCCAAAGAAACATTTTCACAGACAAGCAGGTCTGTCTGCAGTTCAAGGAAAGACTTTAAATGGGACCTTATTTCTAGCTTTTCCTTTTTACATCTTTGAATTATATTAAGGCAGCTTCATAAAAAATTCCATTCTATGGCATACAAAAATTTTAAAAAGCCTAAGTGAATTCATATGCTTAATGATTGCATTTAAATTTAAAAATCAGACAATAAAAAAAATTCAGCACTGGATTACGTAATTTGTTTCCTGGGAACAAAATCCTTGGAGTCTGTTTTGTCATTCCCTAAATTATCCGTATTGTAACTGTAAATATTTCTACTCTGTCAGTTGATATATCAGTGTGCATATTGATCCTCTGTACTACCAAATAATTTGTGGTTTCATTAATGCAAAATAGAGTTGTTCTATAGCAATTAAGGGCTAAAATCCTGTTTTATGGGAAAACTTCAGAGTTTAAGACTAGAGAAGAAGAAACATGTGCAATGTTTTCTGTAAAAAGTTCAACAACTAGCTTGTATCTTAGTTTAACGCCAATGATCTGAGCCTACAGGCTACTATAACTAGGACAGGAGGAGTGCTAAAACATGATTTTCTCACTAACCTGTGAGAAAGGTTAGATTCTTTTTTGGCTCATACCAACGGTTTTGTTTCTCATTGTGGAAATCTGATACAATAGCTTAATTATCTGCAAAACCAGTATCTTCCAAGATCATCATCTTTGGTTATTGTTTGGCTCCATGATTTGAGTTGTTTGCTATTCAGCTCTGAGTGCTGATGGGGAAAATATGTATCACTCCAGTGGAAACTACGGAATCTACTTGTCACCAGTGATATTACAAGCTGCCTTCTAAAGCAGATGTTGGATAATGCATTTTCTGCATTAAGACAGCAGAGTACTGCAACACTCAGTTAAAGTTAATACACCAGATGCACAAGTTATGGAAAAATGCTCATCCGTTTAAAACACTGATGTGATTAAATAGGTTTCTGAAGTAGTAGTACGATATAAATCATGATATATTATCAGTACATCTCATTTAAGCACAGGTAACACATCAGATATAAAATTACAGTTTATGTCTTTCACATCCATCTGGCACAGACCAAGAAGCTGCAGTAACAAACCAGTTCACTAGTTCCTAATTTGAAATTAATTATATGTATCTNCCTAATTTGAAATTAATTATATCTATCTATGGTTGAGTACTAGCACAGTCCAGCTTCACAAAAATGTCTAATGATGTTTTCATGATATCACACATGTTTTGCCAAGGTGTACTCTTTCATTTGATACACAGTATACAACTGTGCTGAGGATTTATCAAGGTTAAAGGGTGAAAGGAAAATTGATCTCAAACACACTGCCTTTCAAAATGAAAACTTCATTGTAATGGCCTCTATCTGGATCACATCCACAGATTTTTCTTTCTCTCATTATCACACTAGAAAGAAGGTTTTTTAGTTGTGTAAGCCATCCTGTAACAGACTGATTTTTTACTTTTTTTTCATTTCATGGAATAAAGCATTAACTTCTCTATGATGGATAATATGGTAAGTATTTTAGAACATATCAAATTTAATAATATGCATTTCTTATCAGACAAATTCAGCTTTTTCAGTGTCACTCAAGCCTGAGTATAATAACACGATAATGATGTTTTGTGCTCTTACCCTGCATCACTTAATGTCCGCTTAAGCTTTCAGATAACAAAATGCATAAGGAAGAGATTTTTCCTTCACTGTTTTAGCATTTTCTGCCTACGATTAAGTATACATGATTACAGTGTTTCACTGCTTGATGCCAATTTGGCATGAGGACATTTCACAGCGATTATGTTTGGTTAAAGTATTCAATATTACATGTCATCCCTCTAGGCTGAGAATACAGTGCTATTTAAAAGCTGGAAAGCATCAAACAAAAAAAACATATATATATGTGTATGTGTACATATACATACACATATGCATATATGATCATACATATATAGAGAAAACTACCCACATATGTAAACACTTCCAGGTGATTTGTGTGTTATTATAGATATACACTCTTTTAGAGAATTTGTTGTCTACATAATAAAAATAGGAAAATAAAAAAATATTAATCAATTTTCTATTTGTTTTTAAGTGAGAATTCTAATGACTCAGTGATTAGCCTCTTTTTTAAAAGCCACACAAAGTATTTTGGTTTAGCTCTCTGCTGGTCAGATTATACTTACTTTAGCAACTTAAAGGACTCTTTGCAATTATAGTACCCATATTCAGACATTAATTATTTGAAGAACAGCATTAAAAGATCACTATCCTGTATCAAATACAGTTATGTTATCAGAATCGCCGTAATAGAGGAGGAATCCGAAAATAATGACTTTTTGTGATGATCACTATAACTAGAAGTTATTTCAATCATCTGTTGTTCACTTACATATAATGCTCACATTCTTCTTTCTGAGTTTGATTTAAGTCTTTATTTTCTCAGTTAGGTTCTTTTGAGTATTTTCCAGCTACACTGACTGGCACTGCTTTGCCCTGCAACAAGTGAATGGCTCCATGCATATTCTTATTTGTACGATGTTAAGTTGGGGCTACAGCTGGAGTAGAAACATAGTTAGGACTTGTTGATTGACCCTATTACAAGTTTATTTTTAAAACTGCTTCCAGTTTTGCAGGTATTTAAAATCTGACTGAACATGTAAACAAAGTAAACATTCCACTGAGTAACATGTGGATGTGCAATGTCTGTCTCTGCCTGAAAGTGTAAATTGTATTTGTCTTCAGAATAAAATACACCTAAAATATGAGAAAATGGGAATGGTTTTGAGATATGTCCTTTGGTAGGGATATTTACCTGAATGTGCAGGAATTTTCTTTAAGAAAGACAGGTACTAGTAGATAGAAAAAAGTCTTTTAGAGATCATCTAAGACAGTCTTTAACTAAACTGGACAAAAGAGTTTTGAGTAGACTGGAAACCTTAGGGCAGAAAATGTCCTCATGTAAGGACATATATGTAGTATCTGATTATTTTTTTTATTTTGCTTCTGGTTTTGATATTTGTCTGGTTCTTTCCAGTATAATAGATGTATTAAAACAGATCAGTTTGCCTTGTATTTAGTGGCACATGTCTGTGGCAGGTTCAGTGTTTTTGGTTTTTTTTTCTTTTTTTCATTCCTTTAGTAAAGAAAAAATTGGTGGTTTATTCAGTAACTATACAGGAAAAGTGCCAGCTATACAGCACTCTAGCCATCTAACGCAACAAGACTGTTCATTCATCCAGATCTCTTAAATCTATTAGCCTGACAGGAAAGGTACATGAAAGCTTTCAAAGGCCAAATTACAAAAATTCAAATACACTCTAAACTACTGAACACTTCCATGTGATGTCTGTCAGGCACTGGCCATAAAATGACCTCGGCAGAGCTATTTAAACCAATGTTTTAGATGCACGATTTCCCTGGAGCAAATAAAAAGGCATTTATCCAATCAGAGTCTATATAAGTAATCCCTCTCATTCTTGGACTTTGGCTCCCACTCAGCAAAGTTCAGAAAACAATCAGGAAGTTTTAAGAATTACAGTTTCTGTTACTCAAACAGAACAGGTTTGTTACAGTGAAATAGAATGCTATGTCTGCATACATGGAAATGAATCATCTGACAAAATATGTTTGCTATAAAGGTTTCATAATTGTTTTAGGAAGACTACAGAACAAGAATAGCTATTAGTATGATAGAGTTGCAACCCATTTATGTTCTACAGTATTGTAACGCTCTTCCTTTGCTTACTTAAACACATGAACAAGCATACACACGTTTAAAGCCAGTCTAAAACACAGGTTTCTTGATTTTTACTCTGAGGCTGATGGAATATTCATCATTATACTAAATGAGGCAGGAGAAGTAGCTGCTTCTTATGTATTCTATAGGAGGCAACACCATGTGCAAATACTTGTCAGAAAATTTCTGTTCAGTGATACAGGAAAGCTTGAAGATTGGTTTTCATTACAAATTACATTTATTTTTCTACCTAACAGAAAAATCTGAGGAAAGTAAATCAGACAAAGCAACATCTGACTTCAGCGAATTCTCGTAACAAAAATCAATCTGAATGCCTTTAACACAAGATTGAAGAATAGCATATCAGAAATTCTTAAACATTCTTCTAGTAACCACATGAGGTTGTGCCAGTTCCAGTAATCACTACCTGGCATATCAAAGAAATCCTGGAGTCATAACTTCTTACTAGAAAAGCAAATGTAACCTTTCTAGTCTTTCCCCTGGAAAGTCAGAGCTCATAGTGCAATCTGATTGCTGCAAAGGCATGTCAGTGAAGAAGGGTGTGTTGCTTGAGAATTTCCTTCCCACCCCCATCAAAACACCTGTGAGAAATCCAGTTAAGAAAATCCAGAGGAAAAAAGCACTATGTCTTCCTTTAACTCAGTTATACTCTGTTCTGTTTGTGGAAAATTCTGAAACTGCTACCTTTCTAAGTCTCTAATTTCTTCCCACCTCCTTGTCCCGGACAGAAAAAAATCTCTTCTCCGTACTCAGGCCAGGAAAAATTTACACTTACATGAACAGAGAAAAGGAATTTAGTTTGGAGCTACTGGAGATTATTCAGTGGGGAAAGGAGAGACAAAAAAGATGGTGGGGATTATGTGGAGGGATAGAGAAGACTTATCAAAATCAGAAAGAGAGGATTCCAGCGTAATCTGCTCCTTGTGTTAACAACATGTGCAATCACTTGTACTGGCAGTTTGTTTGCTCTGATTTCTCACATTATCCAGGGGCAATGTGTGTGAAGCCGTGTGTATGCATTTACAGTGGCTAGCGAGTACCTTGCAATATCTCTGGTGACACTATCCTCCAATCTCTGTTTCCCATTTATGATGTGGTAGAGGTCTGTGACAACTAGCACAAAGCCCGTGGAAGCACTGTATGTGCTCAGGTCTGCTCCTCCTGTATAAATGCAGTATTAGAGGATACATGCTGTAGTTTCCAGTCTTCGCAAAGGACTAGAATTCCTAAACCGAAACTGCAGTTTAACACGTACACATACAAGCAAAAAAACCCTGAAACAAAACATAAAATGAAAACAAGCAAATTTTTGTTCATTTTTGGTTTAAAATGTTTTTACTAGTTAATTAACTTGAACCATGAAAGTAGTAAGTAACAATATTCTTTAATGAGTTTCTTCATTGATTTTATGCAGAAATAAGTTCATGCTTGTATATTTAACATCTGTTTACTTGAATTACCCTATCTAATACATGTCTATGTGAGAGATTTTTAAATAAGGTTGCTGAGAAATTTAATATACTGAAAAAAAGACTTTTGGT
>VYZQ01052691.1:62644-75168 GCA_013400655.1 Mystacornis crossleyi | reverse complement strand
TTTTTTTTTTTAACGGCCGAAATTGAGCACATCTCAGGCAGAATTTCTATGCATTGCACATTTTTGTTACTTCCAACTGAACCTGTGCATGCGCTGACTTCTAAAATATAAGACCCTCAGTGCAAGACACAAAAATCAAGAAAAATCTCAAACAATTTGATCCAGGGCTCTTCCAATCTTGCTCACACAAGCTCCTGCCTTCTTTGTGAGATTACTGTTATGCCTCCTTCCTATTTTTTTCCCTCCAATATTTCTGTTTTCTCTCACACAGAAGAGGAGAGAATAAGAGAATTAAATGTCAAGAATTATCTCATTTTAATATGTGGGATTTCTGTGATCAGAGCCCGCTGCCAGCCTGCCATTCAGCATCGCCAAGTTCCTGTGTTTTATCACTAGTTTTATCAACAAGACCTTCGCTAATTCTTCAGCGTCTACAAACATAGTCCTTGTTATTATTTTTCCTACTCAAATTCAGTCCAATAGCTCAGTTCCAGCATGAAATACCACTGCTTTGGTGTTAGGTTTCAAGGTTTCAGAGTCTTGTTGCCCTTCGCCATTCTTGGCTTGCATTAACTCATTCTGCTGTCTTCTAACTCACCTTACTTTCTTTTTATGAATTATACTTCACTGATTGAGTTCCTGCCTCATCTTTTGTGCCTTTTACTCTAGTGTGGAATAAAGGATGGGTCTCCTATATGAATATTTCCTGTGCCAGGCCACCTTCCTCTGGTAATGGAATTGCCCCTTGCTGTGACTGAACAAGGGAGTTATTTTTCACCCTCCTCCCCCTTACAAAGTCACTTCCAGCTCTTAATTCCACCTTCCTCTGCTTCTGTTGTGGATTTATCTTTCTTATGGTCTAATAATAATAATACTTACCTGCCTCTCAGGGGTGTTGTGAAGATTAATTAGTTAATGAGCTCTAAAGATGAAAAGTGCTGCATCATTGCTAAATATTATTGTTGTTTTTATCCTGTACAGATTGAACTCATCAATATCGGTATTTCAATTATAAATCTCACCCTACCATTTTTCAATTAGTTTGACTAGATCATGTTATCCATCACTCACTCTACCCTCATGTTCCTCTGGCTTATTTCTACCTTCCTGCTTTTGAGAATAAACACATAAACACCACATATTCCTGTAAATAAAGGATTCACTTTTTGTTTCAGAATACTTCCATCTTTTTCAATATTAAAATTTAGAGCCCACAGCAGTCACTGAGCAAGGTGATAGTTCCTGCTCCTTTACCCGAAGTAAAATCTTCTTTAAAGTCTGTGGCATTAGCTACTGAACACAGCAGAATCCTCAGCAGAAGTCACCTGACCACCTGGCCTCCAATACTTCTCTCCTGTTGGATCACCATCATGAACTATATTTTTTGCCTTCTTTTAGCAGTTATCTTTGAAATCATGAAAGCTTCCTGTGCTTCTATGGATGGCAGTGGATTTGCTGAGTGAAACAAGAAGTAGGAATTTCCCAGAACTTTTCAGCTCATCCAGCAACTCTTCCTGCAGTGCTGCTATCATGCAAGTCAGGAAGTAGCACACCTTGTTATTCCTTCCAACTGAATAAAAGATGTGCCTGGCTGTACTCTTTGAGCAGTCTCCAGTCAGCCACACTGCTTTTTGTCTCGTTTATCTTTTCCCCTTTTAGCCATGGTTCTCATTCTGGTTTTGGATGCTACTCAGTATCATATTCTCTAAAATGTACTGGGAACATATCTTGGGAATGTAGATTTGTTGGTGACTCTGTGTCACCTACTCCATCATTTCATCTACACTATCCTGTTGCAGAAAACATGATGACTCTTGAATAAAAAATGATCCTTAATTCTAACTGCTACAACTGCTACAAGTGGCCTGGATACATGTAGCAGAACCCTTAAAGAGAGGGCTGCTGTGCCATAGGCATGAGAGCGAGGCCAGCAATGCTCTGGTTTGGGCTCAGGGTTTCCCTTTGCTGTGGTGTGTAGTTTCTGGTGCAGCAGGCAAGGATAGCTTGGGAGGAGCTCCAAGACTTTAATTTCTGTGATGAGGCAAGTCTGAAACTCCCTTGAAAAAGCAAAATTATGCCCATCACCCTGAATACACATGTGGGACGGGCCAAAAGCTTGGAACAGAGGCAAACTGCCTATTTACATCGCAGGCAAGTACCCTCAGCCCCAGACTAAAGGCAGGCTCAGCTGCCCTCTCTCGCTCTCCTCGGAGCTGTTCCACTTTGTACAAATAATTAAATAGTCACTGGGCCTGGGAGAGCGAGACATCTACAACACTCCTTGCAGGAAGGGAAGGACATGATCAGCCCAAACTGCTGGCAAAAGAGCTTCAAACTCATCAAACTCTGCCAGACATCTTAACTCTCCTGTCTCACGGCTGGACCTTGGGAAGCATAATCTTCCTTTGGAGGGGCATTGTCAGATCAAGTAGAAATAACGCTGGCTGAGTTTAAACAACAACCATATTTGATATTTTCTGCTGATTGAGCTGTCCAGTTGACTGGAAAGGGCTGACAGCAGAGAGAGCCCTGGTCTGAGCAGAGCAGCTCCCAGGCCAGCTGGTGAGGGAATGGGTCTGCGCCAGGTAATTATTGCCTAGTGCAGAGGTCGAAAGCCTCAGAGAGGCTGATGTACTAATGAAACACAAATGGGACATCTGTGTTCAGGAGTTCAGCAAAGCACAGAAAACGGAGCTTTGCCAGGGATATCTGTACTACTGAAAGCAAGCTCACTTTCTGGAGCTAAGGGAAACCCACTGAAGAGTAGAGGCATAAGAAAGCCTTTTGCATTGGACTTCTTTTTGTTTGCTCAACAGATCGAAGGTTTCTAATGATTGCTCTGGACACTACAACATTGCAGAGGGGAAGTGGAGGCACTGAATAGTGTGATGTCAGGTCACATGTGGATATAAAGGACGGATGAGAGGAGTAGTAAAATAAAGGTTGAGGTAAATGAGGTTACTGGGAGCCTTTGGTGACATGAAAGAACAGCAGGGTATTGTGTGTGTGTGTGTTGTTACTTCTAACTGCCTGTAGTTACAGATACAAATATCAGCATATGAATTCAGGGTCTGTATTTTGGGCCTCACATAGCCATGTCATTAGAGCTGAGTTTCGAAAGTTTCTCTTTTTAACACTGGAAAAAAGTGGACATATTAGATAATATACACACATATATACATTTATAAAAGCATGAGAGCATTTTCTTCAAAATAACGACCAGAAAGCTCAGGGCACTGGCATTACTGAAATAATACTGTCATAGTCATATTTAAGTGGAGATTTATGACATGTATCAGGAAAAAGGATTTTGACTTAAAGCCTGTACATCAAGAATAGCCTCTCAGACTGGCCAGGACTAATTTGAACAGTTCCTTAGGGCCTTGCTTTCAATCTAAGGGATGTTTGTTGCCCATTCTGGAGGTGCAGAACAGTTGAGTGAAGTGGGAGAGACTGTGAGGTATGGAGATGAAATGCACCTTTACTGACTGGGAAACAAAGTGTAATTATGATATACTTCATGTCTCTGCAAGCTTCACCAAAGCTGGGCGTGGTGAGAGGAGGTATGCTGAGGTCTGTGCAGGCACATCTGTGGCCTTGGTGCAGCAAAGGCATGCAGGAACTTATCCTGCTACTCCCAGCAGTGCATAGACTGGGTGGGAATCACCAGGGCCAAGGGCAGGTCTGTGCAGGACACCATGAAACTTGAGAGACAAAAAGCCCCAGGTGCTGCTGAGCTTCCAGGGAAGGGAACCAGCTGGGCATCAGAACTAGTCCCCATATGAGCAGCTGGTCAGCACGGAGGGAAAGCCAGGCTTGTCCTTGCCCTTTCCCTTTGTTGTTCTGTTCCACTACATCAGCAGTAGAAGGCAAAAGGTTAGCTTAGCTGGAGCTGCTACACCCGGGTCTCTCCTAGCCACAGAGAGCCTTGCTGTGTCCCCTTCCCAAAGTTGCTGAGCTGCTCTCAGAGCAGCAGGACTTGGAGTCAGATGTCCTTCTCTGCAGAGAAAAACGCAGTGGTTCTGATTTTTGAGACAGGCTTAGTAAGCCTGCAGGCTGTCCCTCTGAAGGTGAGTGCAGCACTTTACTAATATTTCACTGCTGTGTCAGTGCTAGGTCTGATACAAGACGAGTTTAGGATCTCCTGGCTCGGAGGTGAGTGTGTGAATGCTGGCACAGAGGTCCTGACTATGAAATGTCATGAATGAACTTTGCTTAAAAGTGATCTCTAAAAATAAATAACAGCTAGAGTAGGATAGGGGTTTCTTTTACACCTTCTGTGTTACTGGCTCCAACATTTTTATTTTGGCCATAAACTATTTGATGACCCATTTTAGAATTAGTGCCTCCAAATATGAAGAATATATGCATATTTCTACCATTATATAAAGATGATAATCAACAGTGGCAGGGTTAGAGCATTTGTGGCACAGAAAATCTGAGCTGGAACTGGCTGGTGCTGTGACAGCTCAAGTTGTGACCTGATCAAATCCCTGTGGCAAGACAAAAGGAGGCTCCCAGGGCAATATACACTGGCTCTGATGCTTAACAAGGGCACTCTTCCCATTCAGAGGCTTCTAATTCTTCCTCATGGCAGAAAGGATTCAGTGTCTGGCATCTGTGCAAGGCACAGCCAGGGTCTTCGGCACTGACAGCTTGTGGTATTATTTGTAAGAACAGGGACTTTTCTGTGCCCTCCTCAGGGCCGCCGATCCAGGTAACCATGTTGAGAGTATATAAAACACACTCCTGTTCTCCTACCTGCATGCAGTATTCCTTGTGTTCGGAGGCATGTTGCTGTATCATGTTGCTTTGTCTTTTTTGGACATTGATCTTCATTGGCACTAACGACTTCATTTCAGTGATGGATGAATTGCAAGTGTTTAAAATTGAACTTCAGTTTACTGAACATGGTTTGGCTAAAGATGCAATTTTTATGTCGTCTGTTATTGTAAGAAAATCTACCAGCCTACACTTGAACAATGTAATGGGGCGTATAACACAACACTCTGTTGTCCTGCCACCACTTTTAAGCCTTGCTTGGATTCTTTTCCCATGATTTTCATATTAGTAGTTGTTATTCAAGACTTCAGCACGTGATCACTTATACTTAGTGATGTGCTTTGATCAGCTGCCCTAGCCTGCTTCTTGCACACTGTGAGTGCTGGCCGCTACAGCGAGCTCTTGGTTACTACATTTATGTCTGTTTGCAGGCATACTTGACTTGTTAGGAGAGGCAGCTGGATAGCAGTGAGTCAGTGGCTACTGGATCTACTGGGACCTTATCCTCGTGAACACTGGATTAATTGCTAAATCTGAGAAAAAAAGCATGTGGGGAGGTGGAAACTCCTTTTTGTTGAAGAGAGGCAGCAGCTTTTTGTTGCTTCTGGCTCTGAAGTGGACTTGCAGGGGTAAATGCATGAAATTTGTTGGTTATTGCTGTAACTAAATCTTAACCTGCTTGTTTGAGCTACCTGTGTAGAAAAGAAGTGGTCTCTTTTTAGACTTGTCCTAGTTTTGGCAAAGCATGCCTGCCCTTTGAGGTAGTAGGAAAGAGAAATTTAGGGGAGCCCTGAGTGATAAATCCCCAGGAAGAGGGACAAGCAATTGTGCAGCACTATGCAGCAGAGCTCTGGGAGCAGACATCACTGGAAATAAAACCAAATTAATCTATATAAACATAAAATAGTCAGCATACCTAGGAAAGGAGACCACACGGTCTTTAGTTTCACTGCTTTATCAATAGAATGAAAGGTGGGTAGCTGGAAATGAGCTGGGTTCGCCTTCCTTAGCAATATGTAGAAGTGCTATCCTGTAGCACAAGGAATGATGCTGGATCATTTTGTTCATTCAGACAGTGTTCCTCATGTCCTGTCTTCTCACTGATGAAGTTGGCTTCTGGTTACTCCACTTAAAATCAAATTCCAGACAGAGCCAGTGCAGTCTGTGCCACCACACACGCAAACAGCTACTGTCTAGGTATTAATTGCACCCTGTTAAGATATCCGGGGCTTAGTGGACACAAATGAAAGGAGAGCAAGGTGTGCCCTTTAGTGAGGGACTGTGCTGGTCATTTGGCCAGTACAGAGACTGGTTGGACACAGCTAGGTGAATTAGCCAGGTGACATTGGGAGTATGGGGTCAGCTCCAAGAATAAAGGTACAGCAAACAGATGTACANTATATACATATATATATTTTAGTAAAAGAACTGTTATTCCTATTCCCTATATCTTTGCCCCAAAGCCCCTTAATTTCAAAATTATAATAATTCAGAGGGAAGGGGGTTGCATTTTTCCATCCCAAGGGAAGCTCCTGCCTTCCTTAGCAGACACCTGTCTTTCAAACCAAGACACAGACCCAGGATGCATACTGCAGCCCTTGAAAAGGTGATTGCAGCCAGCACACAGGTGTAATGAGAGACCTGCTGCTCAGAGATTGCTTGTGAGGTTTTTCTCACACTGCTTTTGGCCATTAAAAATGTGGGAATTTGAAGTCTGCTACTTACCGGGCACTGTGGAGCGTATTGCCCTCTTAGCCAAGGTTTATGCTGCTAACTGTTCTCTCAGCTAAGTCTACATCTGGTGTGGGGACTAGTAGGCAGATGCTGAAATCGCAATTTTACCTGCCCTATCTGTTGCCCTTCTTCCTGTGTACTATATCTAGAACTGTAGTTTTCTTAACGTTTTCTTTTTAACACCTTTTCCCTTATACCTGAAAAGAAAAGGAAACATCCCATACAGCCCTTGAGAGCCAGAATCATCTTAATTCAGTTAGTCCAGATCTCAGTCCAAATCCTTTTGAATTATTTTTCAGAAGAAATGGTTAGCCTGAAAAATCTGGAGTGTTGCACCAAATCTCCAGCCGGGTGGCTTTGTTTAATCTACTCATTGACTCTACAATACACAAATTCGCTCATTTAATATGAGGCAATGTAGAGGAAGCTGGAATCATTTGTCCTAACAGCTTTGGGGGAGATTATCAAAAAGAACTAGAACTGGAGCCTAGAGAGAAGAGAGGGAAAATCTGTCCAAGTTCTCCAGACTATCACTGTCAGTGGAAACTACTGAAAATGGTAACCAGATAGGATGTTTCCCTTTAGAAAAAAATGAGCGTGGAAGTGGTGTTCCTTCTTTGGACAATTTCTCTAAGTACAGTTTCTGCTGTGCAAGAAAAATGAAGATGTGTTCAAGATGAAAATTCATTGCTTGAAGAGAAGATGCCTCTAATACTGCATGAAAAGGGCAGTTTGGAAGTGTAAGAGGTCAGCTTGTGGGAGGGGATGACTTTCCACAGACTTTCAGACAGCAGTTGCCCATGGGATGAGGAGGATTGAATCTAAGCTTGTCCTGTCCTCGTGACCCAACTCTTAAGTGTCCCTCTATGCTGTTCCACAGAAAATCCCAATCTGCATTCCTTAGAAATGATGGAACACAGCTGACTTTTCAAAGCCATCAAAACCTACTTGTGCTCATGTCCTTAAAATCATTTTGAAATGGCTTCTGGCTTGGACTTGCAGTGAGTTTGTCAAAGGCTTTCCTTTTTTTTTCATTGTGCTATGTGGAAGCTCCATCCACACCTCAGAAGACAGCATGCAGAGGACAACCATGTTTTAAGATTTGATGTAAATTTTCAGAATGGTTTTCCAGTGGACCTCTTCATTATCTCCACTTGCCTATTGGATAAGTAATTGCCCAGCTGTCTCTGCAAAGAGGCAGATCCTCACTACCAAGAGGTGCTTGCCCTCCTTCGGTGACCATTTAGCTCCCCTGTGTTTGCTTCTCTGAGCTTCTTCAATCTTCCACCACTCACCAGCTCCACAATCTGACTGGGGTCTGTGGAGCATGGTCTGAGCAGCACCAAATGAAACATTGTGTTGTTTTGGCTGGAGTAATTTTCTTCGCAGTGGCTGGTACAGGGCTGTGTTTTGGATTTGTGCTGGAGACAGGGTTGATAACAAAGAGATGTTTTTGTTATTGCTGAGCAGGACTTACACAGAGCCAAAGTCTTTTCTTGCTTTTTGTACTGCCATGCTGGGGAGGAGACTGGGGGTGCATGGGAGGCTGGGAGGAGACACAACCAGGACAGGTGACCCAAATGGACCAAAGGGATATTCCAGACCATGTGGCATCATGCTCAGTACATAAAATAGGGGAAAGAAGGAGAAAGGGAGGGACATTTGGAGTGATGGTATTAGTTTTCACCGTTATATCTGATGGGGTCCTGCTCTCCTGGAGATGGCTGAACACCTGCCTAATTCCTTGTTTTGCTTTGACTGTGTATATGGCTCTTGCTTTCCCTATTTTCAACCCTTGAGTTTTCTACCTTTTACCCTTCTGATTCCCTCCCCAGTCCCACTGGTGGGGGAATGAGTGAGCAGCTGTGTGGGGCTTGGCTGCTGGCTGGGGTTAAACCACAACAAACAGCTGCATTTTTATCATCTTCTAGGGTATATGGGCACCCCTACTTCACACCTTGCCTGCAGAACTGTAGTTCCTGCTCTTAAGGGCAGTCATCACTTGGGCAGGGCCTGCCCTGTTCAGGCTCCATGTGACCTTGGGTACCTGTGCTATGAAAGAACAGGGCCAGTGGAAGTACCAGAAATGTTAAACCCCACTTTTTTTTTATATATGCCTTCAGGTTTAGGCAGAATTGGAGTATCCATATTGTTCCACTAGCCTTGAGTCGTCAAGGGAAAGGTCTCATTTTGGCACTAAGATGGGACATGCTGAGCTGCTTTGAAACTCTGGCTGTAAATGTGGCTGTGGGAAGAGCAGGACTTCTGGTGCCATGAAGAAACCTAAGCCTGAAATGTATGAATAGGACCTGAGTGTTGCTGGGAGAAAGTCTGATGTGGCACTGGGTGCTGAGAAGCAGAAAATGTGACTCAGAGCTGTACTTCAGCCGTGGCTCAGAGCTGTGAAAATGGGTATCAAAGGACACTGTTGTGTCTGAGCTGTCTTTCACACGCTCATCATGCTGGCACAAGTGATCACTTAATATGGAGCACAGCAGAGAGGTGGGTGATACCACGTGAAGGCAGCCAGGGGCCAGGGTGAGGGCTGACAGAGATACTGAGAATGTTGAGGATAAAGGGAACGCTGCCTGAGCCCAGTTTTGTGCTCTGAGAAGATAGTAGTATACAGAAAAGGCAAAAGAATTATACTTGAGTCTTCTAATAAATTTTATACTTTTACTTAAAAGCAGAAAAACCAACCAACCAACCAAAAATCCCCAAATAGGCTTTTAATCTTCATAAGTGCAGATGATCTGTACATTTCACAAAAAAAGAGCTGTAGAAAACACACACACACACCTTTTAACTAGTGAGCAATTTAAAGACTAATAGGATTCATCCATAATTACATAGTTAAGTAAAATTTATGTATGAAGGAATTAACTGATTTCCCTGAGGGCAATATAAACCATAGAGACAGTGCTCTCATTTAAAAGTACCATCTCAATGTTAAAATACTTTGTCATTCTTCTGTAGCGATGGTTAGGTGCTGTGAGAGCCACATGGAAGTTTATTTACTGATCCACAGACAACTGATAACAGATCTCTGCTTTGTTTGGAATAGAAAACTTGAACAGCTTGTCTGCACCTCTCCACTCGGACATTAAATCAACATGGCTCTATTAGTGGCCCTAGGATGCCAGCTGAGCCATCTCTAAGCCTGTCACCGTGATGTCTTCATCTGTAACCAGAGCAGACGTGAGCTCCTGGCAGCTTCGGGAGGTGACAACAAATCCAATTAGCTCCTCTCCATGGCGCCACAATACTACTGTGAAACGGCCTGACAGGGAGAGTGGCTGCAATACCCTGCACAGTGGGCCATATCCTTCGTATTTAAAAAAAAAAAAAAAAATCTACCAACACTTAATTGCTGGAGTGACTTTCCAGGCAGTTGCTGGAACCTTGTGCACAATCTGGTCAGAAATGTGAGCTGTCCTGGAGGGCTGGATCATGCACATCTTGGGGAGGGCTTTGTGAAAGGATAAAATGCTCCAAGAGGATAGCTGTGTGCCAGCACTGTCATCCCCCTCTGTCATAAGGAAATTTTGGAAAAATCATGAAAAAGCTAACCCCCTTGTACTCCAGTCCCATGTTGCATAGAAATGGGGACTTTTGGTGCCTGGAGGTGGTGTGTGCTCCGTACTGTCTCTTTTGGCTACGGTGTAAGCCAAAAGATGGAAGCAAACTCCCCACTCCAGACTTTGTCTGCTGGAAGGAAAGTGGGCGCTGTTTGGAGGATGTAGGATTTGGAAGCAGACAATTTAGCAAAAATCTTTGAGCATTGACTGGGAGAGGTTGGTAACACTGCATAGAAGTTAAGGCTGGGCAGGCTGAACTTGGACAATTGTATTTAAATCCAGCTTCCTTCCTCCAAAACTAGTTAGCAAGTTCAAAGAAATATCTCACATGGTGATTAAAAGCTGCTGATGTCTCATGAGGCATAATGAATTAAGTAATTTAATTCTTTTAGGCTCTCAGTTATGCAATACTTTTGCTTTTTCTGACCAATACTTCTGTCTTAAGGTGCAAGGTGAAGTAGGCTGGGGAAAAATAAAGACTGAAATTAGCGTCCTCTTGAGTGAGAACTAAATCCAGTTTCCTCTATTTTGTTCTCAAGGTCATAGAGGCGATGAGTAAAGCCTGTGCATCCCTGCTGCTGAAATATAGTGCACTTGAGATGCAAGAATGCTACCCAGTGTTTGTGTTCTGCTGTTCTTCAACCTCTTTCATGTAGGTAGATTCTGTCTGTTTCAGTGCTGGAGGCTATTAGGAATCACTCTAACCATAAGCTCCTTTTAGAGAAATAACTCAAGGTAGTAACTAGCTTGGATTACTCTACTCCCAGTCAAGTGGTGAGCTTGCAGTTACATCAGGGTATCTGTGCTACCCATGGCCTAATGACTGTGGTCACTAGACTAAATCGGACATCTCTAATACCATTAATTCCATATTCCAAGTTAGAGAGGATGTGCCTGTTTGCACATCTTGAGTCTGTGTGGATGTGTAATGCTAACAGAACTGATTTAGGGTGACTGAACTTATGGGAGAGAAGCATCCAGCAAAGCAACAGTAAAAGGGTTGCGTTGCCACACCTCTGCAAACTTGTTTGAATGGAGAATCTTAATTCCTCCAAGGAGAGTATGTTTTAAATCCAAGCGGAGACAGTGTTCACCTGAACCCTGGATCTGCCTTGTCTGTGGAGTTTTTGGTGATAGGGGGTTCAGTGCAGAGAAAACCAACTCAAAACCTGGTGTTGGGAGGGACGCACAGTATTACTGTTTCCAAAAACTTAAGTGCATAATTTTTATATGGTTCTTCTGGTGCTCAACGTCCATGCTTTAAAAGCGTAGTGAGATCGCTATATATTTCAGCAAAAGTCATGATTTTTGAGGATGGATTTCTCCAGGGAGAGCATATTGCAGCAGTGTTTGCCTCCCAGAGCCAAGCACACGCTCCAGTCAATGGGTAGCAGTTGGCAAGCCAGCTCTTCCTTGTCAAGAAGCCAGTTGTTCTGTCGTCTCCTGCCACAACCCTGAGGAATACCTGTGGGCACTGGCAGCCACACAGCTGAGAGAAAGGGAAAAGGTGTAACTGGGATAAAACAAAGGATTTTTTTTTTTTTAACAGAAGCAGCTTGTTGCAAATACACATTGTTAAATCAAACTCATTCCAGATGAATTGGGCACAATATCTAGGCATGTGGCTGGTTTACAGAGCAACCAAACACTCAGTGAGCTTTGGAACTAATGGACTGGTTTTGGAAAACAATTAAGTGCTGCCAGACCCAATTATTTTCAGCAACATCTTTCTGTTACCAAAATGTGACAGTGTGGACTCTGGCCTGCTTGGTAAGAGATAGACTGTGAGCTCAGTGATGAGCACAGTCCAGACTGCAGACCTTGAAACAGGCCTGCACAGCATGGTGAACAGGATACTCTCCCTGGTCATCAGCGCAAGGCTATGTCTTAACCAGCAATTAGCAGTGGTAGTGGTTAAGCCCAAGTTTATTTTAAGCGAATTCCATGTACGCTGCGTGTAACAACAGTTAAAGAGTTGAAGGAAAGCCTTGTGTTCTTCAGGATGAGACTACAAACAGGTGAAGGGATTTAAGGTCTTAGTTATCGTAACTTTGGATGCACATGGACTTCCATTAACATAGCAAAGACAATTTCTGGGAGAAACAGTTCTGGAGATCTAGAGAAGGTTGTGAGACCATAGAGCTGATTTGCTGGGGAAATATTCCCAGCACAGTTCACATCACAGGATGCTCAGCTTGTCTTCCTTGACCACAAAAATCACAGTCAGGCCAGCTCTGCCAAGACAGTGGTGTGTGATGTAGGTGCTTTGCAGTGACTCTGATTGATGCAGTTTGTGAGTCAGCTGAGAATTTACACCGTTGTGTTTTAAGGCAAGAATTTGTGTGGCTTTGATGGGGGCAGCTGAGTTTTGCTTTGCCAGTTTAGGGAGACTGAAAGGATGGCTATATAATGAAATGTGGTGGTTGTTGC
>VYZQ01052691.1:5000-61915 GCA_013400655.1 Mystacornis crossleyi | reverse complement strand
GTCCCTTCCAACCCAAAACATTCTACAATCTGTGATTCGGCTTCCTGGAGTTTTTGCACCAGCAAATGGCGTTGGTTAGACTGAGCCCTCCAACCTACTACTCTAGCAGACTGATACAAACTGAGGGCACATACTAGAAACTCTAACTTTCAGATGTTCTCTAGCTAACAGTAAATATTGGCTATAATTATGTTTCTTGAGAAATCTTTTAATTCTATAGAACTTGTATCAAAGGAAAACATATGGCTTCAGTTATTGAGAAGTCTGGGAAAAATTAGCTGCCTGGATTATCAGAGGAGCTGACAAACAATTCTTAAGATACTCTTTAAAAGGAAGTTTGAATAAGAAATTATGCCCTTCGAGGACTGAAGGTCTTCTCTCCTCTAGAGGTCTCTGAGCTACTGCTTTACAAGGATTTGACAGCAAAACTGTAGGTTTTTCTTGGAAAACCCTCACCAGCTCTCATCTATTCAAGGCAATATTTGCTCTGTCCTGAAGGAGGAGTTCCTAAATACAATCATATTCTTTTTCTTTGTGGGCTATGGCCAGCTGTGACTGAGACTTTCTTGCTGAAATCACTGAGGCACACACTGTGGATGATAGTGTTTACACAAGCAGTTGTAATTTCAAAGCTACTAAACAGAATAGTGCATCTGTGAGCATTCCCAATGCATTTAAAGGTTGGAGAGGCATCTCACAAGAGCTGGCATTAGTCAAGCAGCTCCCTCCCCTCAGTAGACAGAGGGTCTGTTCTGACAGCCTCAGGGAGCCTATAGTTTAAATCAAATGGATTTTGTTGCCTCGTTTTCTTTGCATGAAGTTTCTAAATATGTCAGCGGTATCTGCCGCTGTTGGAAGCAGGGGGTGGCTTACACAGTTGTGTCACCAGACCTACATCCCACTCCCTGATTTCCTCTCTTTAACTTGAAGAGAAGTCAACAGTTTTAGAAGCTATAGTTTTACAGTCTCCTGGGCTCTCTTGCAGCTTTGGCTCCTGGTTAACAGTGGAATTCAAACTTTTAAAAAAACATGTTCTGAAATGGGATTCTTGGAAAAGTATAGTGTTGTTATGGAGCAAATAGTTAGCAAAGATGGTGGCACATCCAAGACAATTTCCCCTTGGTTTTTGGCCAAACCCTCTGGTACTGATGTAGATGCCATCTGCATCTTTTCTCTATGGTATCGCAACTCCTCATAGGCTTTAGGCTCTTTTCGGCAAAGAAACATAATTGCACAAAAATCATTACTTGAATCACAGCCCTAAGTTTCATTCAGGACAACAACTTCAAGGAATACTCATTTTTCCTGTTCTCTTCTTCCCAAACTTGTTTCCATCTACCTAAAAGCCACTTTCCCCTGGCTTGTAACTTTGCTGTGCTGAGCACTGCGTGGGTCTAGTGCCCAGGAGTCCCATTCACATTGACTTAACTGCTTTAGGGGACCACAACAATAATACTGGTTTTATCTGGTCAGCTAGCAAAGAGAGCAAGGAGAATATTGTCTAGTAATCCCTTTCCTAGTTGGACTCAGTGGTCTTGGAGGTCTTTTACAACCTTAATGATTCTATGATTCTACAAGTTTTGCTCAAACTGCAAGTGTCCCTTGTTCTGCAAATCATTTGCCTGGTTTGCCTGGTGACAGAGTTAAGATATTCATGTAAGATTATTTAAGACGCATGAGTGGAACAATGAGTAGAATTTCAACTCCTCTTGAGCCCCTTGGCACTGATTTAGGTGGTTCATTCTTCCTTCCTCCCTAGCCTTGGTTCACAAAAAACCTGATCCATGGCACAGCTTCTTCAGAAGAGGGGGAAGTGCCCCTGCCTGCTGCCCAATTGCTCTGTTGTGTTTCCCAAAGGATTCACTGATGAAACGAAGTGCAAATACCCCTCCAAGGGGCCAGATGCCATAAGGCACTGCAGTTCAGTGCTATGTGGTGATACCACCTCCCAGTGCCCAAGCAAAAAGTGTCAGGTTCATGTCACAGCATCTCATGTGAGGAAACAAGCCCTGTACCTTTTCCAGAGCAATGGGACCTTCTGCGTCTTCCAAAAACATGGGGTATTTACAGTGATTGCTGGGGATGAGGTGCTTGTCTTGCCTTTACACATTTCCAGGAAGAAGCTGAGTATCAAAACTCTGTTAGTTGGGTTTGGAGAGCCTTTCTTTCCACCCTGGAGGCTTCCTAGCTTCTGGCAGCTTTGGAAACAAGCTCAATCAGGATTCAGTCTCAGGCCGCTCACCTGGGGCTATGCAACATTGCTTCCAGACCACTGAGCAATTTTGTAGGTGACTTCTAAACATGCAAAGAAAATTAAACGGTTCCTTCAAATATCCTTAGCCAGAAGAATGGCTCAGAGGGTTATTGAATTTTTTTTCTTTTGAAAGCACAGTTCTTGTTTATTTAAATGCTGCATCAAAGCTGAGAGAAAAGGCCATTGTGCCTTTGATTGGATTGGAATTTTCTGCACCAGCATTGGCCAAAGGCGGTCCATCCTCTCGCAGGCCCTCGCACATGACGCAACGGGGAATGGGGGAGGGGGAAAACCTGACAGACAAGCAGACAGATCAAACACAACACTTCAAAGGGAAGAAAAAATGCAAGAATGAAGCAATCCGGCACTACGGTCCCTCAATGCTATGAAACAAAGCAGACAACCCTCTACACATGGCCATTCCTGCCATCCAGAGACTGAGGCTGTATACATGAGATCTTACCAAAAGCACTAGGGAGTGGTCTCTAGTGACTACATGACCAGTTATTGCACTATCCGTGCTCAGACACTCTGAGGGGCTAATTAGTGCTTTTAATATGTAAATCAGAGCCTGAACAGATTAAATCTAGGGAAAAAAAAATAACCCAGCTGCTGAATATGTTGTTTTAATTATTGCTCTAAAGAAAATATGGACATGGCTGAAGATGATGACAGAGAAGAACCTCTAATACTGCCTTATAGAAGTAGTCCCTGAACACTGAAAACTAGTAGGAGAAGCTTGGTGCTGAGATGGAGCAACAGAGGAGCAGTAGGAGCACACGCAGGGCTAGCAGAGCCCTGCTGACTGCACGCTCCGTCCCAGCCTTGGGTCCACCAATCCAGCCAACGGAGTTTTCAAAATACACCTTAAGACTCAGTCGGGATTTCATCTTGCTGGCTTGAAACATGGGGAAAGAGCTATTCCCTGCTCCAAAGAGAGATTTAGGGAGAGGGGCCAGAAGGATTAATACCACATGTTACACTACAGAGATGAAAGTCTGTAGTCTGTTCACCTCCAGATGTGCTTGCATCCTTCACATTACAGGGGGACAGGTTTTAGAAAGGAATAAATATTTAATTTTTTCAGGCTGAGTTTGTCTGAAGGCAGAGTAGAGAAGGAGAATTTAGCTAGCATGGCCAGGAAATAGAGACTAAGAAGAATGGAACGAGGGAAGGGGCAGAGTAGGTGATTATTTGTGTTTGATAAAAAAAGCTCTAAACAGTAAAGAGCAATTAACTTTTGTTGAGCTGTGTCCACTGATACTGGAAGGAAATAATGTGCACAGCAAGTCTGGGCTGCAATCCTCTCTGCCAAGTGTGAGTTGAGAGGAGGAAGTTTGCTTTCCAAGAAAAACTTTTCAGAAAGGAGGGCATCTGTATGCCTCAAAGGCCTCTTGCGTTATTCAAGTCAGAGCTGCCTTCCAACCTGCCTGAAGGAATTCAGAACAACTTTCCTCTGTGTCAGTTGCTAAGGCTCTTTTGCAGCCTCTAGTGAAGTGAACATTTTTCTATGGATCAATTTTTAGCTTCTGTCAGTATTGAGACTCTGAACTTTTTTTCCAGAGAACAAGGGAATAGCAGGTAATTATGTTTCCTTTGAACATACATGCCCTTTTATCTGTGCCCTTCTGCCTATTCGTCTGCCTGTCTCCTTATTTACCTGTGTATTGTAATTAAAGATTGGGAGTTGAGGGAGAGAAAAATTTCTTTTCCCATTCTTCTCTCCCCCTTCATTTTGCTAGTGTCTAATATAGATGGATTGCTTGAAACAGATGGTTAAATATATCTTTTATAATTCTCTCAACATACATTTAGATACATGCACACATATATCTAGACATAAGATTGTACAAAACCAGATCTGTTAAATCATATAATAGACACTTCAGTAGACTATTTCATCAAATGCTCCTGATCAACTATATGAACTAAGTTGACTGCTCTAGGTGGCCTGGAATATAGATATGCCTTCCTGATAATTTTTGTAATGTTTTAGTAGAGCAAAATTTACCCTTCTGTTAGTTCAGTCTTTCCTCCTGTTCTTTCTATCCTCTTCCCCTTTTATGCTGCACTGTGGATGCCCTAGAAGGCAAATGTGGATCTCCAAAACCATTTTTGCTTTAACCCATATAACATGGTGACCGTGGGATGTGATTTTCTCAGTGTCAACTCCTCCTTTGTAAATTAAAATGTCTTCAGTGGAGCAAATCTGCCCTCACATCACCCCACAGTTAAATTCTTGAACTCCTCGAAAGGACAGAGGAATTAAACACAGGATGAGAATTTGTGAAATCTGTGTTTCCCATCCTGGTGATGCCATAATGCTTTTTGCTTTTTCATATATTTCTCACATATCCCCCTTCCTA
Organism: Mystacornis crossleyi; assembly: GCA_013400655.1. Taxonomy (NCBI): domain Eukaryota; kingdom Metazoa; phylum Chordata; class Aves; order Passeriformes; family Timaliidae; genus Mystacornis; species Mystacornis crossleyi. Next base: position 57,295 of record VYZQ01052691.1, on the reverse strand, counting down.
TACACTTTTATGGAGCCTTTCTGTATCCCTAGTGCTTTTAGCTCACATACTTGTAATTCCTTAAGTTTGGTAACGAGCTTAGACCCAAAGTTCTGTTAGGCCAAGAGACTAAACATCTTAGAAACTTCATAGTTAGGGTGTCAGCGAGCCCCAGACCCAAGGTCCTCTCCAGAACATATTCTGTAAACTAAGATAGACCCATGCAGGGGGCACATGCCCTACGAGGGGGCTCCTCCAGAGCCTCCCATTGGAAAATCTATGATAGATATGCTAATATGCAAGGTCTATAATTTTATAAGCAAACCATTGTGGGGGCTTGGGTGTGTATTCTCCGGTGTGCATTTTCCAATGTGCATTCTGTGCATCGGTCCGGGGCGGCATTCCTGCGGGGTGCTCCTGCCTGGATCTAAGGATCCTTAATAAACTCCAAGATAAAATCCCTTTTCCCCCTCTAACTGTGTTTGGCTTTTAATTCTAAGCCCAGGATAAGGCATCACTGGCTTTGTCACTCTTCTCCTCCACGACCTTTGATTAATCCTGAGTCAGGTCGGTGCTGTGCAGTGGCACATGGGGCTGTGCCACTGCATTCTCCTGTATCCTGTACACCGTGAAGTGCAGCACCTTGCAAAGGTTCCAGCTCTATTGGCTCTGTGCCGCTGAGAGCCAATTAGTTCAGGTGCTGTTGCCACTGAAGTGGATCTTATGATCACTGAGTGAGCAAGAGTCCCAACTGGTGGAAGCACATCTACAGTGTTAGTGTTGTCACTGTAAATATACCTTTGGTTTCTATGTGATATCTGCAGCTAAAAAGCCAGTCACTACTGTTGCTTTTAGGACACGATGTCTTACTACACAGAGGCTTCCAGTTAGTGTGAGCAATTTTCCTCTTCTAGGAAAAAATGGTGAGTACTAGAAATTTTAATACTGTGTTAGTTTGATAGTGTCGTTCCTCTCCTTTTAACCCTGATACAGAGCTCTTCATGTCTGCCCAGTACATCCTAGAGAGACCAAAGACAACCTGACTATCCTAAGGAGCTTTTGCTCCAGGTGTCATACAGCTGACAAACTTAGTGACAAAGCAACAGGAAAGCCAGTGACGTGAAACAAAGGAGGCTCCTTGTTTCCTCAATGAGCTAATCACATTTTTTTGCTTTATAAACATTTACTTTGCCATAAATACAGGTGCACTGCTGTGGGAGGAGGACCACAGAATAGATATATCAGCCTTGAAAGAGGATTTTCTTTCTGATGCAGAAAGTGTGAATGCCAAGGAATTTGTCTTGAGCTGAATGTTACCAATAGAACTCAATGCCCACGTATGTGTTTCACCAGCAGGGAAGTGTTATCCACAAAACTCATTCTTTCTTTGATGAGATCTAGAAATACTGGTGAAAATGGCTCCTTGTGTGGGGCTGACTTCTTGGGACTTTGGGGTGAGATCTGCCAGGTCATGAGGATAAGATGTAACTTTTGGGAGATCACTCATTATAACTTCTCTGGCCAAAGCTGCAGCCTTGTAAATCTTTGCTCTTTGGTGCTGCTATTAGTATAGTGATTGATTATCTCCACATGAGCCTGCTTTGAACTTTGAATAGTGTGTTCCTTCCAGCAAAATCAACATCTCTATTTGATCATGCTGTTTTTCTTGCTAGGTCTTGCAGACTAGGACAGTTCCTAATTTTTCTAACTATTAAGTAAGACAGATTCGCCATGAACTTGTTATGCTCCTGCAATGGCAGACCAGATCAGAATGCTGCAGAAGCATCCATTGCAGTTGATTTTTGTCAGGTTTCTCATGGACTATGTTCAAGTGGAGAATTACTGACTAATTCTGCAGGATATTGTCCTGAGATTCACAATGTCATGAAAGAAATCTCAATTGTTTTTGTCAAGTTTTTACCTTCTTGTAATTAATAAACCAATACAAGCTGCTGAAGCAGCCAGTCCTCTATCATTTACCTGTAGCTAAAAATAATTGCTAGAAATGATATTTTGCTGATATTTCAAATCCACAAATGCAAACGAATTAATTTGCACTAGACATTTTCCATTTTAGTGTCTGTACACACATATATAAAATATAACCACATCCATATTTATAAGTATGAAAATGAATATATTTTGTACCTAGAAATATTCCCACAAACCTTTTGACTTGTCATTGAGAAATACACACAGCACTCAGCAGTAAGTAGTAAAAGCAGCAGAGGTGGTATCCTAGGGTTTGCTATCCCTGCAGATTCGTTATGCAGTGGAGGGGAGCCCTGACAGGGTGAATGTCCTTGAATGTGTGTCCTGAACCTGCAGCTCAGGGGTTTTGGCTATGCTGAGGGCCAATCCTGCTACACCTCCTGAACAAATTCCCGCCTCAGCACATGAAAATGATGTTCCCATCCCAAATGACAGAGATGACTCATACCCGTGACCAGGTTGAGGGATCGGATCAGCTGTTCAGCTCTCAGGATCTGATCCCATAAAAACAATTAAGTGCATGCTTAACTTCAGGCATGTAAGTCCTGCTGTCTCAAATTCACATTGTCCAGTGTCTGACCAAGCAGTCTGTGCATGCTTGTCCCCTCAGCTCTGTATGGTGTCTACCCTTTTCTCCTTTAGGGGAAAGGTCAACTTCTCTGCTTGCCAGCCAGAACTAAGCCCCAAATAATTAAGTGTAAAAAAGCGTAGCCTGCTGAAAGCTATGACGAATAATACCATCATAGAAAAATTGTGTCTAAGGACTTGCTTTCTTCCTCAAAATATTTTCTCTACAANAAAAATTGAATAATATATGTGTGTGTGTTCTTCACAATTTGTGGGTTTTTTTAACTTGAAAATAATTTTGAGAGAAAGATAAATTTCTGAGCTTGTGGAGAAGGATTCACAGGAAATTAATTCAGTGAAAAAAGGGATGGCCAGTAGCCAGCAAGAATTTGAAGCTTATATTTGCAAAAAAAAAACAAGAAAAAAAAAGTAGTTTAGGGGAAATCTCTCTGATCCTTTTCATTTCATATTTTTAGATTGCTCTTTACTGTNATTAATTTGCACTAGACATTTTCCATTTTAGTGTCTGTACACACATATATAAAATATAACCACATCCATATTTATAAGTATGAAAATGAATATATTTTGTACCTAGAAATATTCCCACAAACCTTTTGACTTGTCATTGAGAAATACACACAGCACTCAGCAGTAAGTAGTAAAAGCAGCAGAGGTGGTATCCTAGGGTTTGCTATCCCTGCAGATTCGTTATGCAGTGGAGGGGAGCCCTGACAGGGTGAATGTCCTTGAATGTGTGTCCTGAACCTGCAGCTCAGGGGTTTTGGCTATGCTGAGGGCCAATCCTGCTACACCTCCTGAACAAATTCCCGCCTCAGCACATGAAAATGATGTTCCCATCCCAAATGACAGAGATGACTCATACCCGTGACCAGGTTGAGGGATCGGATCAGCTGTTCAGCTCTCAGGATCTGATCCCATAAAAACAATTAAGTGCATGCTTAACTTCAGGCATGTAAGTCCTGCTGTCTCAAATTCACATTGTCCAGTGTCTGACCAAGCAGTCTGTGCATGCTTGTCCCCTCAGCTCTGTATGGTGTCTACCCTTTTCTCCTTTAGGGGAAAGGTCAACTTCTCTGCTTGCCAGCCAGAACTAAGCCCCAAATAATTAAGTGTAAAAAAGCGTAGCCTGCTGAAAGCTATGACGAATAATACCATCATAGAAAAATTGTGTCTAAGGACTTGCTTTCTTCCTCAAAATATTTTCTCTACAAAGCTAGTCATTTCATTATATATAAGCATAACTTTAATGAACGACCAAATGCATTCAGCTGTCTGGGGCAGTGTGATGTGTATCTATATGTTAGGATAAATCTATGCACACACACTCTCAATGATAAGATGTGTCTTTTCTCTTACACTGAGGGATGTATAATACTTCCTGGGAATTTTTTCCCCCCCTGTATTACAAAACTATAGAAAGCATTACTCTATCTCTAACTGAGAACTATTTCATGCTTTAGCATGGCCAAATGTCTGCAGGCAGAGATAAGCTATGATTTCCCATTTTCCTCTACAAAATTAGTGATCTAAAAGCACAATAAAATCATCACCTGGTGTCACCAGAGGGGATAGTGGAAAGAATTAAGTTTAAAAAATATTAATATAACAAGTATTAATGGGGGGAAAAATTGAATAATATATGTGTGTGTGTTCTTCACAATTTGTGGGTTTTTTTAACTTGAAAATAATTTTGAGAGAAAGATAAATTTCTGAGCTTGTGGAGAAGGATTCACAGGAAATTAATTCAGTGAAAAAAGGGATGGCCAGTAGCCAGCAAGAATTTGAAGCTTATATTTGCAAAAAAAAACAAGAAAAAAAAAGTAGTTTAGGGGAAATCTCTCTGATCCTTTTCATTTCATATTTTTAGATTGCTCTTTACTGTCTGGAAAATGCCCTCAGTAACACATCTCGCAGGTAACAGTTTACAGGGGTTATCTTGGTGCTATGTTTCTGTTAAACTGCTTTTAAGGCAAAATCATACCCAGTTAAACAGTTTCAGGGTTGTTTTTTGGGGTTTTCTTTTGTCAAATTTTAATACCTTTTTTTTAAAGCTCAGAACCAAACTGGTTTTCTCCCCTGCTGGTGAGTTTTGCAGAATAAGTAGAGGAAAAAAAGTACCTTCCACCAACACAGAACATTGGCTCTTAGGGGGTAATTGTGGGGCTCTCCCCACTTCTGAGCTTTTTAGAGGCTGAATATGCTCCTAACTTTGCACAAAGCCTGGCCTGAGGAACAAAGCCCGTGGACCACCACCGGGAAGTGGTATTAGTCCTCTCCGCAGCCTTCCCACTGTGGATGCATGCTCAATTCCCGGATAAATGCACCTTTTAAACTATATTAATGTAAAAGTTTTATTTGAAAGATGCCAGCTGTGGTCCTAGCCCAGGTTTATTCATGTGGGACATTTAGTGGGTCAACTTAATACTTGACTACTGCTTATTATCCCATCAGTCTTCGGGGACAACCCATGATCTAATTGCCCGGCATTTATGTTGCCCTGGCAACTATAAATACAGAGTAATAATCCTTAAAGGGGCAGTGTAGAATTTCATGCCCCTGCAGTGAACTACACTTCATTTCCCAGAGCACCCTGTGTTTTTTAATTCAGTGAATAAAAATGTGTAATGAATAATTAATTATGTGCTTGGAGGCACAATAGCTGCCTACTTTTGAATATTCATCAGTGACATTATTAATTCACTAGAAATCCCAAGGAGCAGTGGGATAGGCTTTTAGCCTAGCTGGAGGACTTACAGATAATACTCTGCAACATGAACAAACTTTTTCAAGCAGACTTTTCTTTCTCAGAGTTTTTTAGATTTAATTTACATCTTAATAAAATAATAATAAAATGTACTGTACTGGATGTAAGCAGGCAGCAGTGAGTAATAGCTGACTGCGTTTAGAAATCCATCAGTGTGGAGCCCCTTCCTTCCTGACCCATTGCTGTGCCCGACCTCTGCTTTAGGTCCTGGTGTGCACCAGTGCAGCGAAGACAAACCTTGGGAGCATTATGAACTAGACTGAAGAGAAAAAGCAGATGGAAAATCATAATTTGTAATAATGTGTCAGGTTCTCTGATGAAAACCTATCTTATTTGCTTGTCAAGAAAGTAAACATCAAAAAACCTGCCTACAGAAAATAACTTGCTTTCAGCCTACAAAGAGGATTATTCTACTGTTGAATAAACCTGCAAGCCTTTTCTGGCAATAGGAGTGCAACTTTTCACGTCATCATGTCAGCTTAATGATGCCATTCCATTTAAAGTGGGGATTTATGCCAGGTGAAAGCTGCTGCTGAAGTGCAGAGACAAACCAAATCTTCATTTTTTTTTTTTTCCTTTTTGGCAGAGAAAAAATGGAATAATTAGAAAGAAATCTAAGGTCTTTCTGTGAATTTTCCTTCTTTCCCCATCTGATTTGCAATGCCAATGCAGTTGCAATGCAGTCTCTTTTCACCGCTTGTACCTAAGGCCAGATTCTGTGCTGACACACTTTCTTTGACTTGAGAGAGAATTTGATCTTCAGCGCTTTGGGCCAAACCTTGCAGAACCTTCTTCTCACAAATAGCCCACCTTAGGGTCTTGTTGGGAGTTTTTCTTCTGAGGAATTTTTAGATGAAAATGTTGTTTCTGCGAAGATCAAAATTCATGGTTATAGTCACCCAAACTTGTGTAAAGCAATGCACTATCAGAACAAAATGTAGTTTAATTCTTCAGCCAGTCCAACAAACCTAGAATATGTGTAAAAAATCTTTCTTTTCCTCTGGGGTTTGTTACTTAACTGTAATTCCTATTGGAATATTTACAGGTTTTATTCTTCATTCGTAAAGGCATAAAACTTCTAAATCCTTCAAAAAGCAATTGGATTGCTAAATCACAGACACATTTTTAAAAATGAGAGCTGTAATCCACTGAGGACCTTAATGGAAAGAAATCATTATACCTAATTAAACTGAAAGTAGCAGGAAAATGGAACTTACTTGGAGCATATGCTTGTAATAATTTATACCTGTACTGTGATAGAATCTTCTCTATACAGGAGTGAAACCCAGCATTTGTTTAGTTTTGGAGTCTTATTCTCCCTTTGCTTGACTTTGTCTTTGGCCTTCTCCTGGCATGTGACGAGCTGTGCCTGCTCTGCTGCCCTGACCTTCGCTGACTCCCTCATGTCTCTCTGTCCTTTATCCCCACAAAAACCTCCAGCACCAGCCACCAGAATGGTGCACCCACGTTTGATCAGTTTTGATTCTCTGCTGCAGAACTTGTTAACCACAGAGTGATGGAAAACAGCAATTGCATACATCGGCTAATGCGATAGAAAACTGACCAGCAATTTACTTTTTTTTAGCCAGAAAGCCTCTTTACCAACAACTTTAGATATCTGAAATATTTGGGTTCATTTCCCGTACAGTCATAGTGTGTACACCTTTAACAACAGAACTGATACCATCCAGCTTGGTCACAGGTTAAACAACAGTCATTTTGCTCAGCAATTCAAACTTTCATTACAATTTGTAATGCAGCAGAACACTTGGGCTATGCAGTCATTTATTGCAGTGATTTGCATTAAAGAGTGTCATTGTATTACCTCTTAGCTCTGGTTGAGATTAGAAGTAATATCTACATTTATCTTTCACTGCTAGGAGTATAAAATTGTGCTAATAATAACAATAATAAAGCTAGTTCCTAAAAGCAAGTGAACTCTACACAGCATTTTTCCCCTCTTTTTTTTTTTTTTCATTTTTTTTATCTGCTCAAGTAGGGGAGTAGAAGAATCATGAATAATAAATATGGAGATAAGAGAACTGAAACTGGGAAATCAATTTACTGCAAAATATTTGCATATTTTATTAAAAGAAACTGTGCATAAACCCCACAACAGGGTGGAATGATTTATATTTTGATTTGATTTGTATACATTATACCTCTGGGAGAACTAATGCAACTTAGTCATCCCTGCAGGACTTTTTTTGGGTAGGGTTTTGTTGTTGTTGACGTTGTTGTTTTGTTACGAATATCCTAGACAAGGGAGAAGTGGGTCCCCAATGGAAATTTTAAGTCAGTTTGATGCTATGTGGTATTTTTGGAATCTCACACAGTCAGGTGTCCAGGACTGTTCTAAGTAAAAACCCAAGATCTTTGGGGGTCTGCCTGTATCCAAACTAACTCCAAAACTGTGGTTCAGGTCAGGAGGTTTTCAGTTCGAGTTTTGTTTAAAAGCTACTTCAATACACCCAGGCAGTAGTTACTGTCTGTTATTAGAAATGCAAATCATGAACATAGGGGAGAGTGTTTATACTCTCCTCTATATACTAGGAAATATATCTTGTACTTGAATTAGAAAAATCCTGTCTAATATTACAACATCTAACCTATGAGCACATGTGCAAGGTGTCCTGGTAAGAGTGTGTTGGGTGAAAAAGGAAGTTATGGATATCAGAGCAGCTGTGCAGCTTGGGGTGCTGTGGCTTCTGCTGTGCAGGACAGGTGTCCTATCAATGACTTTGGGACCTAAAGTTGGCAAGCTCACAAGCCAAGAACAATTACTGTCTTTTTTACAGCAATATAATTTTTTAACAATTTTGTTAGAGTTCAGAAAAAGGAGTTGTGAAACTTAGACTGCTTTTTGTGATGGTTTTGGCTGAGGTAGAGTTAATTTTCTCAGTAGCTGGCACGGGGCTGTGCTATGGATTTGTGCTGGAAACTGTTGATAATACAGGGATGTTTCAGTTCTCACTGAGCAGAGCTTGCAGAGCCAAGGACTTTTCTCCCTCTCAACCCACCTCACCAGCAAGTGGGCTGGGGGTGCACGAGGATTTGGGACGGACACAGCTGGGACAACTGACCCCAACTGGCCAAAAGAATGTCCCGTACCAAATGATGCCATGCTCAGCAAAAAAACTAGGGGGCATGTTGGNAGGCTGGGGTTAAACCACAACACTTTTCTAGCAAGAAGATATTGACCAAATTCTTTTACATATCATGCACATGATTGACACACAATAGTGCCCATCTGGTTATTTGTATCTTGAGGTCTTAAACTTTTGGAATTACACAAAACTTTTCCACTAACATGGAAATCCTGTTACAGCTGTCTTTCCAATAACAATACTGTCAGCACAACACACTTCAGGGGTTGAAATTTGACCCGAGGAGTAGCAAAGAATAGGGATGGCTGCTGTTTCACCCCATTTTCCACCCAGGGAAAACACTTGTATAATATCTTGGAAATGCCACATCCTGGCATAAACTGATATATTTTATGCGGACATTTTATAATTTGATAAAGGAGACAGATAAGTCTCACCATCCTGAACTTTGCCAAAAAAGCAATTTTTTCCATTACTAATTGAGATATATACCTGTATGTACATGCATATGTGTATGTATTGTTTTTCAGAGGTATCTCACATTTAGAAATTTTAAATGCAGCTTAAACACACATGACCAAATTCCATTGCTGCCTGTGAAGTCAGGGAGTTCACATCAGGAAATCAGTAGTGATATTTCAAGAGCAGCTTGAGGTCTTCTCATATTTCAGTCCTGTCAGTGACAATATTTCTAGCAGCTTCCAGGGGGTCAAAATTGAGACCAATGAGAACATGTAAATAATTCCAAGCTAATTTTTACTCATTATTGCTCCGGCTTTGCTTTTCGTGGGGCTGCCTAAAGTTTGTAGATGTGCTGTTTCAAGTTTCTTAACTGCTTATTGGATGTTTCACTCTCAGAGATCAGAGCAGTTCCCACGTGCTTATTGTATCAGTGAGAAGTATTGCATTCATTGTGGAATATCAAAAAATGCTTTGTCAGGCAACTTATGGGCGTGTGAGCAGTGAAATTCAGAAGACCTCCGTAACCAATCCTTGCCATATATCCAGTTCAGCTTACTTCAGCTGCCTCCTAAATGTGGCTTGTATCATTTGAAGTCTGTGAGGTACCTCTGCAAACAGGCATGGATGATTTGGTGAGGGCCATTTCAAAGGTGCATAATGTAATCATCGCCATCAGTGATTGAAAACTAAGTTACATGTATGTACGTTTGCTAAACTATGTAATTCATAACTTTCCAAGACTGTGGCGCATTCTATAGGAATGCGCCATGGTTTTGGAAAATTATGTTTCTCCAGGACTTTTAAAGGTTAATATATCCTTTTCTCCTGCTTTGTAACAGGATTTGTACTTTCAGATCTTTCTACCTTTACTTGCTTTATCCTTATTCCATGTATAAATTACAGGAAAGTACACATAGCCTTGGATAGTAGCAGTGGGCTGCTTAAATGTGACAAGCCCACCTAACCTGATAATTGTGTTAGAGATTCCCACGTGGCACCACAGCATAACCCAAATCAGCGAGGGGAACCCACACATTCATGGCATTAGAAAGTCTCTCTCCTTTGATGGGAGGAGTATCCTATTGTGTCCTACTGGAATATGCATGAGGCTGGACTGCAACCAGTGGGCAAATGAGCAAGGGATTAGGCCAGAGAAGTACTGAAAATAATCAATCTTACAAGAAGTTTAGTGTGGGTTATTTTGTTTTTAATGTTTTCAGAGTTGCCAGTGAAGCATGACACCAAGGGATTTGTGCAGGGTATGATTGTGTGGTGTTCAAAGGAAGGTATCATTTGTAGGTACTTGTTATTTTTTATTGTGACTTCATAAACTAATGGTCTTTCCACTATCTCTTCCCACACCTAGAAACAATTCTTCTATTTCCCTTACACTCTATAAGCAAGGTCAAGATCCCTAAATTTTGTCACAGAAGTTGGTTGCTGTATCTTGTGCCATTCTTAAACTTTTGTTTTCTTTGTGCTTTCCTCAGTGTGCTTCAGTTTTTTCAAAGGTACAACATAGCCTTGTTCCATGGTAAGTCCAGAATCTATTTTTGCTTCGGTTTTCTTCTACCACCTGAGGTATTTGCACTTTTAACTGAAATCTGGAAAAATGAGGAAATCCAGAAAATTTCCACAATTTCTTTGTATGCCTGTGTAGCTTTACAGGCAGAATACTGAACCTCATCAATTGCCAGTCATCCCAAGCTAATAAGAGATAAACTTTGATAGAAGCTTCTCCAGCATTAACATCTCACGTCTGAATGATTTGGATTTGCGCATGTCTAACGATGCCAGTGGGATCAGTTTGCATCCTTTCCGATGGAAGAGCACTAATTTGAGTGTTGTTCCTCCATCTGATCAACTATTTCCACAGAACTCATTGAGAATTAGTACAGTTGATAGGATCTTTTAAGTAATTTTGCTTGAAACTGACTGCCAAGTTGCCATGTCATAAAGAGAAATGAGCCTACAAACACAAATTTGGAGAACACCTTCACTCTAATTTGCTTGGCAAATCAGACTAAGATAAACCTGCAATCCCATGACCCCAAAACTGATGCTAAGTTGGGATTCAATAACAGAACTTAGTGCATCAACAAAATAATTAAATAAATGTAGCCTTATCAGGCTCTGAGATTTCTAGTACTTCCTACTCAAAGTCATTGGAGGCAGTCTTATGAGTTCCTTAAATTACATCAGCATTTGTACATCTATTCTGAAAGCAAATAGCAGTGAAAGTCAGCAGGAATTAAAAGTAAAGTACTGAACATGTTGGTTTTTTCCTGGGTTGATTCATTTAAGAGCATCTGAAGGTGGGAAGGCAAAATTCCTTAATCCTGTTACCTCTGCTTTCAATGTAATACAGGAAAGGAAGCAGCACAGAAGAAAATTCATAACCTTAAATGAAATAGGATCCATGTCTACATAGACAAGATTTACTTTACATTCTCAGCTGTACGAGTGGAAAAAAAATGAGGTTCAGATACTAATGGGTGAGTTGAGTTTAAATTTTCTTCCTATTAGAAGGAAAGTTTCATGGGAAGATGGATATTTGGAGCACTCTTACAGCCTTAACATGGGAATGGTGGTTTCAGTCCTCACTACCCACAGATATTTAATGCAAAATTACTTTTCCTTTGTGCCTATGCAGCTACTCTCTCCTGCAGAGAGTGTCAGGCCCTGCTCTGCTGGTTAAAGAACATTTTGCTGCCTCTGCTATTTGCTCCTTTCAGCAGCTATTGTGGACTGAACTCTCAGCTCTTTTCACAGAGAAGTCATGCTGCCAGAGTACATGGTTCCCAGGGTGGCATGGATGAGAGCAGCAGGTTTCTTACTTATGGCCTGAGTTTGGCTAACATGCCAAAACTGTGATTCCAATCAGTTATTTTTGATGAATCCAGCACAGTGCAGAAAGTGAGTAACATGAGAAATGATAGTGAAATTGAGAGAAATGAGAATCAGGAAAATTATGCTGAAAAATCAGGATAATTCTTTTGCCAAAAGAGATTTGAACTCCTTAATCTGCCCCAAAGACCAACAATTTTGGGCATAAGGGGTCTGAGTTTCAACTTTAAGAATGAAGTTAAGGAATTGGTAACTGCAGCTTGAAAATATTCTAACACAAAATTTGTTCTTGAAATCACAGAAACAAGTTCCGTATTTTTTCTTCTGATTTGGTGCCTTGCAGCAGCACATCCATTTTCTGCTATTAAAGAGTTGGTGGTTGGAGAACTTACTCTCAGTTGCAGCGCAGCCTTTGATTTCACAAAACTCCTCCAAAAGCCTCCAGCTAATTGTGTTTTCAATAATAAATTGTTGAAGAAATCTTGACTTAGCTGAATTTGCTTCAATATGATTTAATTAATGTGTTTAAAGACACTATCCTGAGCAGCTTGGACTACTGGATTTCTTATGTTATTTGCAGGACTCTGCAGAGAGCAGTGACCCAGAATTTACAGCCTTCTTTCACACCATCTATTACATTGCAATGCCATCATTTAAAATAATGGCATCTTCTCGCCTTCATACAAAATCATTTTTGCAGCTGTGGAGACTCTGACTAATAGGGACTTTTTTATCATATAGAAAGCAGAACTGAACAACAGTGGCATGTTTGCAAGCTTGACTGATGTACAGAGACCAGCCTCTATTACAGACAGGTGAATTACAAAGCTCCAGAGCCAACTCCCCTTTTCCAGTTACAGGAATTTTGATGGGATTTGTACCAATATTACTTATTCATTCTATTCACATATTCTGCTTTGACTCATGTTTAGACTCCTGGAATTTACCCACTCTCCCTTTTATTACTGGAAAACCTGATGCCATCACAGCCAATCTCTTCTGCATTTCCCAAACTATTTACCCAGCCCTTCCACACCAAATAATTCTGGTAAGATCTAAAATAGCAGTTCAGTTTTTATGAACAGTGGTGTTTGCTCTGTAATTCTCCATCAGAGCTGCAAGGCACAGAGATGCCATAACGTGGAATTCACAGATTAGCATTACCCGATAATGGATGTGATCTGCTGGACAACGTGACATCGCACTTTAGAGACAGGAAATTTTCATGCTAGGTGTAAAAAAAGCCTTTGGTCCAGGGTATGGAGCTGTTATTTATAGCTTATTTTAAGCAGGGAAACACTGTTGTCAGTTTTCTGAATTACCAAGAGTTGCAGAAGTCTTAGCAAAACAGTTTTTCTAAGACTACACAGATGTTAGATATTAAACAAACATCTGTTTTGAATAGAAGGTATTTCACTCCCCTCTACACCTCCCTTTTAACATACCAGAGAATGCCTGGAAAGAACTGTCACAGCTTTAGTTTTATTTAGTTCTCTGAACCCTGCTGTCCATAGTGCCAAAAACACAACAAAAATAACCCTTGGAAAGGTTAATAGTGGCCTTTCCGGTGTCATATTCTGCACTTTATGCATTGCAGTAATTATTATCATTATAGCTGTAAGGATGTCTAGTTATCTTTCTTAATCACATACTATAAAAAGTGCTCCTGAACCCATATCTATTATTTAATCAAAATTTCACTGTTATTGGCATCTATGCTCTGGAAGGGCTGTATTTATTTTCTGTTTGCAAAGGGGAACAGTGCCTCCCAGAAGAAAGGGAGACCTCCATCCATGCCCTCTTTAATCACTGTCATATCATGTGACAATCTGTACAATTAATATCAGAGACTGTTAATATATGTTATTATGTCCTGTTGCCTTGTACTTTTTGCACCCTAGGAAAGCATTTTCATTAAGAGACTAAACAAAAAATAGTATGGGAACTGAACTGTCTTCCCAAGGCAGAGCCAAGTACAAGAGTTCTCCTGCCTGGAACAAGCTGAGATGGTTTCAGGAGTGCCTGTCAGGGCACGGTCAGCCATATAACTCAGATGGCATTTATTCCCCCACCACTGCATTTTTATATTTGTATTAGGGCCCTGTGTACTAGAGCACTGAACCAGTTCTCCAGTCCTTGTGTCAGGGCCCAACACCAAGTCTGTTCAGAGAACTCAGTTGCTTGGTGCCTCTATACTCCTCTGTTAGGTCACCCCCACTGATGCCCTTCTGCAAGACCATCCACAGTCTGGCCTGTACAGAAAAGATCTGGAAGGCCACCATTCTCCTCCATGATTTGCCCTACCCCAAACTTTATCTCAGATTTCAGAACACTGTGCCCTGTTACACCCACTATGCATTAACGGGGCATGGCTTCACATGATGCTCCCCTACAGGAGCTTCCTGGTCTTCAGCCTGGTTGCATGGGTCACCATGAACACTCCTTGCTCTCCCTTGTCACTCTACGTGATCTTGGCACTCATGTCAGCCATGATAGGTATGTGTGCGTGAGGCTTCTGTTTTCTGCAACGTTTCTGTTCCTTGAGATATTCTGACATTCCCCTTCCCCCACTACATGACACTGACATCCACAGGCCAGACAAATTGCCAGCAGAGCTTGCCTCCTGCTGAATTCTGTATCCAGCATTATCTCAGTAACTACAGTGCCCACAAGGAGTTAGTAGCATTCTCAACCCCCTTGCTGTGTCCTTTGAACACTCTCAGTTCAAGGTCTTTTTCTGATAACTAGAAGATCATCACTGACTACTGTAGAAAATGTCATGGTAGTCATTATATGAGGCTGAGAAGCACAGTGCATCCAGATGGAGCACCTTCAGCCTGTCTGGACACGGGCCCTGTAACAGAAATGGTGCAAGTGACAACACTGTGCATGAACCTCAGCTCAAGGATCAATGCATCCTTGAGTTACATGCCCATGCCCTGGGGTCATGGTCCATGAGGTGAGATCTCATTGTACTAGATGCTGAAAAAACACCAAAAAAAGATGGCTTCAATCTGAACAAGCAGGAAACACATACAGAGGGTCCTGGAAGGGGTGTTCTTACGGGTTTTAGAGGTCCCATGAATAGCACTAATACAGCTATGCTATGTCCTCCCACCCCCCAAAAAGATCCATCCCACAACCCACTACTTTACTGCTGCTTTCCTGTTGTCACTTGCAAGCAGCAAGGGAGAGAGGTTGCTGTCAGAGAGTGGACTCTGAAGTCTTGTCCACACTTCCTCAAAGAACCACTGCCTTACAACAAAACTGAAAAACGAGGAATCTGATGTGTAGACCATCAACAGTTATTTGCATCCTTTCAGACACGGGTCTGGCACACATCACAAAGTCATTGCTTACTAATCCCACCAAGAAACCTCCTGCCTATTCATGTGAAAATGTATCTGGGAGTTCTCCTGGGATACTTCCTTGGGCTACCTGCTTGAAGGGACCAGAAAGGACATGTTCTTGTCTGGCCACCAAGGCAATTCAGACACCAAGGTGAGGCTATTAAATGTATGGATCACAGGACTCGGGTCCAGAGACCTGCTTTGCCAGGGGTCCACTGGGTGGGG
The DNA here is from genome assembly GCA_013400655.1 of Mystacornis crossleyi. Lineage (NCBI taxonomy): Eukaryota > Metazoa > Chordata > Aves > Passeriformes > Timaliidae > Mystacornis > Mystacornis crossleyi. Next base: position 41,978 of record VYZQ01052691.1, on the reverse strand, counting down.
TAAGGCCATATGCCTGTGCAGTGGCCTCAACACATCCAGCTGAAGGATCACTTTCCACTGGCCTTTGGATACAGCTGTTGTGAACCATGCTTAGGAGAGTGCTGGCATGTGAGTCACACTATCCAATTCCTGGACATGAGAGGCTTGGAAAGCTCAGAGAAAGATGCCGTGCATAAACTAGGGGGTTGCTAGAAGGAGGCACACTGGTGTGGCTATTCTTCATAAGCACTTTTAAGTTTTTAAGCACAATTTGATGAGAAACACATCTTCATTCAGTGTGTTACACTTCCATGGTAAACATTACTCATTATTAACAGCAAACAATTGACAGGATTGCTTTATTCTTTAGCCTTTAATCTGAACAATTTCAATTAAGCCCTCAATTATTAAAGTGAACTTGCACGTTTGTGCCTATGGTAGAATATGTTGACTTAGTCACAATACATGTTTGTCTGTCAGGAACAGAAAGAGATTCCTGATTTTCTCATTCAGTTGTGTATTGTTTATTAGCAAACACCCAAAGTCAAGAATTACTTTGACTGGGGGAGATTTTATCATTTATTTGGACTTACAGAAATGCATATGCTTGTGAGCCAGTTTAGTGTGTTTAAAAAAACCTCAACTAACAGCAAAGAAATATACCTTCTAATGCAAAACTCAATAGCAGTGTATGTGACACATCAGTGCAAATATCAATTCAATTTTGCTAAATATATCTCACCATGTGATTATTCTTAATTTGAAAATAGCCATCCAGTACATTTTTCTATAATGAAAGTTCACTTGCACCTTGTAGATATGCTAATAAATTTAACACAGAGGTGCAGCCATTGATTATTCAACAACAAGATGAGCATATCTGCTGTAAAATATATTTTAAAGGTGATCTCTAATAGCCATTTCATAGAAGCTAGGCTTTGCACTAATAGGCTTGTCTAATGTCCCATTTAGATTCTTATATACCAAATTAGTAATAAATCAAGAGTGGAAATTTATATTTTATAATCGTAAAGCATCAAAATAAAGCTTGATTTTAGCTGTGTGAATGACTACAAATGACTAGGGGTGGTTACAGAAAACACTTGTGCAGATATCTCAGGGGAGGGTCTGTCTTTTTTCATAAATCTTTAGCTGAAGTGCCCAGTTTTTATGTGAGTTGGTAAAAGAAGGTGAGCACTGTTTTGCTCAAGCCGAGACAAAAGTATGCTCAAAACCAGTTTACATTAATGGGCTAGAGCCAGCTCTGAGCAAGGCTGGAATAGTGCTGAAACCTTCTTGAAGGCCAGGAGGGACGGGCAGCATAAGGGTGGGAACACTGCAACACCAACTCCTCATTCAGCTCCTCTGGCTCTCATCTTGGCATTCCCCTATCTTCACCACAAAACCACTGGGAAAAGCAGAGTTTCAGAAGGAAGGATCAAACAGGAATATGTCTAAAAAGGAATCACTGATTCTTTGGATCTGCTCACTTATAGTTTAGATGGAATGTACTTCTAAAAGCTGAGCTGCCTGTCTGAATTAGTGGCTGAAGAGAGATTTGATGGAGAGATGGCATATTATAAATGACAGTTGGACATTCCTGACACTAGCCCACATTATGCTGTGGCAAAGGGAATGGTGTACATGCCCTGGTTAATGGAGAGTTTAATGCATTAGTGATCAGAATCAACACAGAAACACCAGTGCAAACAAACTGACTCAGAATAACCAAGTTCTGAGAAAAAACACCATGTCCACAGAAGCCAGACCTGGTTCCCCAGCCAGCCACACATGTTCTTCTAGCTGGTCTAAAATGCAAAATGAGGTCATCAATAACCAGTTTCAAATGGACATGTTGCCTTTTTTTTTTCCCCCTAGAAAAAGAGAGGAATAAGAAAGATAGAAAACAGCTTTTTCCCTCTCTGTTTCAATGATCCATGAAGAAAACAGAAAAGACACTTGATATATCCATGCCATTGGTTTCCTCCATTGTTCACTATCTAGGCTTGGCACAACAGAAAGCACTCATGCCCCTGATTGCTTTGTACATTTTGGTCAAACCTGCCTCTTTCGTGCTCTTCTCCTGGTGTTTCAAGCTATGCTTCCCAACTGTCAACATTTAAAATTCTTAATGATGCAATCTGAGGTTACTATGGCAACTAATGTCATTGCCTAGGTGGTAGTGATCATATAATGTGCATTGCCATTGAAATTTGAAATTATTTTCCATAGACCTATGAAGGCCATGCAGAGAGTTGCACTCTACCTCATTCAATCCCCTGAAAAAACCCACCACCCCAGCAGATATTAGAGCGGAAGTCATTACAGTCTTTTGGAACAGAGATTTGTACCTCATTAATGTATGGAATTAAACTTTTGGCTTTGAAAAGGCAATATTTTAGATATTTTTTTTAGTGTGATCAATATACCTCTGAGCAACATAATTATTTTCTGTCTGATGTGACCACAAACTCCAGCTACTTTCAGTGCAGCTCAGGCATATTTACTTTTGAAAGCAAATGGTCATCTAGTCACATAAAAATGAAGTTTTTTCTCTACATTTATCAGTAGGAGAGATACCAAATTCTAATGATGTCACTCCAGTTTTTCTTGGACAAACACCCTAATAAACTGCTGGTATCTTTTGGAGTGACAGGTCAAAGTCAGCATTTTTGATGATGATTCCTAGTTTGCAATTCACTTACCAAAATGTGAAGATGCCTTTGTGATGGGCGCAGCATTTAAAGGTGGATACACAGGGAGTAAACTAATTATGCTTCTTAAACTTCAATCCAATACATAATCTAAGAAATCAATACATTTCAATAAAGAATATTCTAGAGGCAGATTTTGCCCAAAGAGACAGTAAGTAAAACAGAAGTAAAAGCACAGTGGCCTTTTTCTTTTTCTTAGGGGGACTTCTTTCTGGCTCACATCTCAGCAACAACAAAAATTCTGCAACTGCTGTTTGATGAAGGAAAGCAGATCTGAACCAGCCAACTTTTCAAACCCTGGATTGGTTCTGCTATCTGAGAGGAAACAAACCTAGTTGCAAATTAGGATACAGCACCAGAAGGGACCCTTCAGGTCTTCAGCAGGCCCCCAGTTACAAGCAGTGAAGCTGTATAATCCTGTTCTTGTATGTATCCAGCTTCATTAGAAAACTAATTGCCTGGAGGTTTTGTACATGATTCTTATACTGGAAAGTTATTCTAGAGCTGGCAGCTAGAAGTCACTATAAGCAACGACTTTCACATTCTCTATGTATCCGTTTTTTAATCACTGCCAGTTGTAAATGTAGCCTTTTCTTGATGTAGTTGGGAGCTTTATATATAAAGCCAGAATTGGTATTTCTCTTACATCTAATGCTGTCGTTATTTTCAGTCTTTTTCTCTCAACATCTGGTTTATATGGAAGCTAAAACATGGGGATGGTTATAACAGAAACTCAGCCATTACTAGGAAGGGATAGCTACAAAGGCTGGTGAAAGGAACAGCTTCAAGGATTTTGTGTCACTCTGTATAAATATCTGATTTTCCAATAGCTGGAAAGTGATTTCATTATAATGTACAGATTATTATAGAATATCTTGTAAAAATTTTCTGGTTGCTGGAAATAATGCAAACGCTTTTTCTAGAGATTTTATAATGTCATTGTTCTCCCATATATCTGTCTCGTTTGCAAACAGCATGCAGTACAATAAAGGCTCTTACAGGCTTCATCACATCTCTGGCTGCAGTTGTGTGAATAGAAGCAAGTTTCAATGCTAGGAAGAGGCTCTTTCACCAAGAAAAGTTTTCAGACCTTTGTGGAAGGTGATGTGACTATGTATTTGTCCATTCTTTCTTTTGTTCCCTAGTTGGACACTCATGGTTATGAGCATTCTTTCTCCTGCTGCCACAGATTATGTTTAGAGCTAAAGACACTCTATTCACAAATTAAAATTTGGTATTTAATGTATCTTGCAGTTTGATCCACTATTGTGCCATTTATGTGTCATGACTTCTTTCTGTTTGTCTCTCTGCTCTGGTACTGGACACCAAAATATTACATTACGGTTATGTTTCAAATTCTTTTTGCAGACTGCCTTGCCCAGCTCAAGACAGCAACTACCAAAAATCATATGAGAGTTTAGTACAAAATTAGTGATCACAGGGTTTCCTCCACAAGAGTGGATAATTAAACATCCACCCTGTACCTATGAAGCTTTTGAAGTTCAGCCACTGCTACCTCCATAATGCTTTGCCTCTCCTTCTTTTACAGGAGTGGTGTAGAAAAATAAGCTCTGAAAATCTCAGTTTATGGACTTTTTTTTCTCCTTTCCCTTTCAGCCCTTTCAGTCCCAAAGCTCAAGATGATGTATCAAACATTCCTTGAGGTAGCAAATCAGCTTAAATAGAAAGAGAATGTATATCCATTCATTTTGAATGTGAGCTCTCCAGTTCTTTCATATTAGGCTTCCATAATGCCTGCAGACAATAAACACAATTGCAGAAGTCTATGTAGTATCAAAGCGAGAGGCAAAGTTATTTACAGCATGTCAAGGTCTTTCTGCGACAGTGTAAGAACACTTCGATAATAATAATATAGCACTTAGAAGTAATGATGTACTTATAAGTATAGATGAAGCACCTTTAATTTATTTGATAAAGTGAAAACTGAAGAGGGCAGTTTCATAGAAGCGTACACCTCTGGTCCTCACTTGCACTGAGTGTTTACACTAAGAGTGTGTGAGCCCCTGATAAAGCTTTTACATTAACAAAAGACCTGTATAAATTCAGAAAATACTGAGATAGAAAAGATTTTTTACAAGTAGGGAAAACCTGTTCATGGGCAAATACAATATGAATGCTATTTGTGGATGAAGTTTCTAGGATCCAAAGGTCAGCTTTCACCTTCTGGCACAAAGGGTGAACTTTGTCTTAAAAAAAATGTCTCATTGATTTCTTTTCTTTAAGAGACAACCAGGATATCATAAAATCATATATAGAATAGACTCACAGAATCTTTTTGATTGGAAAAGAACTTTTTAGGACCATCAAGTGCAACCACTAACCCAGCACTGCCAAGTCCAACACTAAACCATGTCTCTAAGTGCCTTGCCCCTAAGACCCATACATCTTTCGAATTCCTCCAGGGATGGTAATTCCACCATTTCCATGGACAGCCTGTTCCAATGCTTGACAACCCTTCCAGTGAAGACTTTTTTCCTACTATCCAATCTAAACCACCCCTGGTGCAATCTGAGGCCATTTCCTCTTGTCCTGTTGCTTGTTACTTGGGAGAAGAGACCAACACCCACCTGGCTACAGCCCCCTTTCAGGTGGTTGTAGCGAGTGATAAGGTCCCCCCTGAGCGTCCTTTTCTCCAGGCTAATCACCCTCAGTTCCCTCAGCTGGTCCTCATAAGGAGCTACAGACCCTTCACCAGCCCCCACTGCCTTTCTCTGGACTTGCTCCACTGAACAGAGGATTCGAGGTGTGGCCTCACCAGTGCTGAGTATAGGGGAACAATCCCTGCCCTGGGCCTGCTGGCCACACTATTGCTGATGCAGGTCAGGATGCCATGGGTCTTCTTGGCACACACAGGCTCACGTTCAGCTGCTGTTGACCGGCACCCCCAGACTCAAATGCCTCATTAGATTTCTGTCATGTCAAATTCTATTTGGTTTGCATGGCAAAGTTTTAGTAGTAGAGAGACTACAGGGGTGGCTTCTGTGCCAGACAAGATGGACCTGCCATTGGCCGAGGCTGAGGCTCTCAGTGACACTGGTTGTGTCTCTGGGATAACTTAGTTAAAAAGGGGGGGAAAACATTGCACAACTGCAGCAGAAGAGAGGAGTGAGAATCTGTGAGAGAAACATGCACACTCGGGTCAGCGGAGAAGGAGAGGCAGGAGGTGCTCCAGGAACCAGAGCTGAGAATCCCCTGCAGCCCACAGTGCAGACCATGGTGATGCAGCTGTGCCCCTGCAGTTCATGGAGGTCCACGGGATGCAGAGATCCACCTGCAGCCCATGCAGGACCCCACACCAGAGCATGGATGTCTAAAGGAGGCTGTGACCCCGTGGAAAGGCCACATTTGAGCAGGGTCCTGGCAGGACCTGTGGCCCCTTAGAGAGAGAAGGCCATGCTGGAGCAGGTTTTGCTGGCTGGACTTGTGACTCTGTGGGGGATGCATGCCAGTTGGTGGAGGATTGTCTCCTGTAGGAGGGGTCCTGTGCTGGAGCAGGATTGTCCCATTTAGGAGGAAGGAGCAGCACACATAGCATGTGATGAACTGACCACAGCCCCTAGTCCTGGTTCCCCTGAGCCACTAGTGAGGAGGGAGTAGTGGATTTGCGAGTGAAGTTAAGCACACGAAGAAGGGAGAGGTGGGAATAAGTTGTTTTTAANAGCATGCAGTACAATAAAGGCTCTTACAGGCTTCATCACATCTCTGGCTGCAGTTGTGTGAATAGAAGCAAGTTTCAATGCTAGGAAGAGGCTCTTTCACCAAGAAAAGTTTTCAGACCTTTGTGGAAGGTGATGTGACTATGTATTTGTCCATTCTTTCTTTTGTTCCCTAGTTGGACACTCATGGTTATGAGCATTCTTTCTCCTGCTGCCACAGATTATGTTTAGAGCTAAAGACACTCTATTCACAAATTAAAATTTGGTATTTAATGTATCTTGCAGTTTGATCCACTATTGTGCCATTTATGTGTCATGACTTCTTTCTGTTTGTCTCTCTGCTCTGGTACTGGACACCAAAATATTACATTACGGTTATGTTTCAAATTCTTTTTGCAGACTGCCTTGCCCAGCTCAAGACAGCAACTACCAAAAATCATATGAGAGTTTAGTACAAAATTAGTGATCACAGGGTTTCCTCCACAAGAGTGGATAATTAAACATCCACCCTGTACCTATGAAGCTTTTGAAGTTCAGCCACTGCTACCTCCATAATGCTTTGCCTCTCCTTCTTTTACAGGAGTGGTGTAGAAAAATAAGCTCTGAAAATCTCAGTTTATGGACTTTTTTTTCTCCTTTCCCTTTCAGCCCTTTCAGTCCCAAAGCTCAAGATGATGTATCAAACATTCCTTGAGGTAGCAAATCAGCTTAAATAGAAAGAGAATGTATATCCATTCATTTTGAATGTGAGCTCTCCAGTTCTTTCATATTAGGCTTCCATAATGCCTGCAGACAATAAACACAATTGCAGAAGTCTATGTAGTATCAAAGCGAGAGGCAAAGTTATTTACAGCATGTCAAGGTCTTTCTGCGACAGTGTAAGAACACTTCGATAATAATAATATAGCACTTAGAAGTAATGATGTACTTATAAGTATAGATGAAGCACCTTTAATTTATTTGATAAAGTGAAAACTGAAGAGGGCAGTTTCATAGAAGCGTACACCTCTGGTCCTCACTTGCACTGAGTGTTTACACTAAGAGTGTGTGAGCCCCTGATAAAGCTTTTACATTAACAAAAGACCTGTATAAATTCAGAAAATACTGAGATAGAAAAGATTTTTTACAAGTAGGGAAAACCTGTTCATGGGCAAATACAATATGAATGCTATTTGTGGATGAAGTTTCTAGGATCCAAAGGTCAGCTTTCACCTTCTGGCACAAAGGGTGAACTTTGTCTTAAAAAAAATGTCTCATTGATTTCTTTTCTTTAAGAGACAACCAGGATATCATAAAATCATATATAGAATAGACTCACAGAATCTTTTTGATTGGAAAAGAACTTTTTAGGACCATCAAGTGCAACCACTAACCCAGCACTGCCAAGTCCAACACTAAACCATGTCTCTAAGTGCCTTGCCCCTAAGACCCATACATCTTTCGAATTCCTCCAGGGATGGTAATTCCACCATTTCCATGGACAGCCTGTTCCAATGCTTGACAACCCTTCCAGTGAAGACTTTTTTCCTACTATCCAATCTAAACCACCCCTGGTGCAATCTGAGGCCATTTCCTCTTGTCCTGTTGCTTGTTACTTGGGAGAAGAGACCAACACCCACCTGGCTACAGCCCCCTTTCAGGTGGTTGTAGCGAGTGATAAGGGCCCCCCTGAGCGTCCTTTTCTCCAGGCTAATCACCCTCAGTTCCCTCAGCTGGTCCTCATAAGGAGCTACAGACCCTTCACCAGCCCCCACTGCCTTTCTCTGGACTTGCTCCACTGAACAGAGGATTCGAGGTGTGGCCTCACCAGTGCTGAGTATAGCGGAACAATCCCTGCGCTGGGCCTGCTGGCCACACTATTGCTGATGCAGGTCAGGATGCCATGGGTCTTCTTGGCACACACAGGCTCACGTTCAGCTGCTGTTGACCGGCACCCCCAGACTCAAATGCCTCATTAGATTTCTGTCATGTCAAATTCTATTTGGTTTGCATGGCAAAGTTTTAGTAGTAGAGAGACTACAGGGGTGGCTTCTGTGCCAGACAAGATGGACCTGCCATTGGCCGAGGCTGAGGCTCTCAGTGACACTGGTTGTGTCTCTGGGATCACTTAGTTAAAAAGGGGGGGAAAACATTGCACAACTGCAGCAGAAGAGAGGAGTGAGAATCTGTGAGAGAAACATGCACACTCGGGTCAGCGGAGAAGGAGAGGCAGGAGGTGCTCCAGGAACCAGAGCTGAGAATCCCCTGCAGCCCACAGTGCAGACCATGGTGATGCAGCTGTGCCCCTGCAGTTCATGGAGGTCCACGGGATGCAGAGATCCACCTGCAGCCCATGCAGGACCCCACACCAGAGCATGGATGTCTAAAGGAGGCTGTGACCCCGTGGAAAGGCCACATTTGAGCAGGGTCCTGGCAGGACCTGTGGCCCCTTAGAGAGAGAAGGCCATGCTGGAGCAGGTTTTGCTGGCTGGACTTGTGACTCTGTGGGGGATGCATGCCAGTTGGTGGAGGATTGTCTCCTGTAGGAGGGGTCCTGTGCTGGAGCAGGATTGTCCCATTTAGGAGGAAGGAGCAGCACACATAGTGTGTGATGAACTGACCACAGCCCCTAGTCCTGGTTCCCCTGAGCCACTAGTGAGGAGGGAGTAGTGGATTTGCGAGTGAAGTTAAGCACACGAAGAAGGGAGAGGTGGGAATAAGTTGTTTTTAAGATTTGGTTTTCTCATTATTTTATTGAGATTTGATTGCTGATAAATTAGATTGATTTCCCTGAGCTGAGTCTGCTTTGCCTGTGACAGTAAGCAGTGAATGATCGCTCCCTATTCTTATCTTGACCACCATAATTTCCTTATATTTTCTCTTCCCTATTCAACTGGGGAAGGAGCTTTCCAGCTGACAGAATTGCTTTGGTGGGCATCTGGCATGCAGCCAGGGTCAATTCACCACAGAAATACACAAGGGCAGATGTGGTAGAAGGGACCTGTAGTGCAAGGCTCCTGTTAATAGAAACAGACCACATGTATTTTCAGAGACAATGAAGATATATCCAAGAATAATGATATTGAAAGTGGGATGAGAGAGAATAAAACCCTCTGGTGAATGGAAAGCCCCACTGAGATCTTTAGAGGATGGAAACTGGCAAGGTCTGAGCTCTAAGCCATATGCTAAAACAGTTCATTTAGTCCTGGATGCCCCTGTTTATAGTTCCTGATGTATCTGCCTAAGAACTGGCCATTGCAACTTTTGCAACAAAAAATTGGAAAATAAATGCAATTGTTTGGAAGGAAATATTCTAGATGAGGATGGAGGCCAGGGAATGGCTGGAAGGACCACAGGACGTATAAAAGTCTGAAGTACATGTATGTAGTAATCCATTTTATACAGAGCTGCAGAATAGGGAAGGGTATGAATGTTACAGAATACTAGGTCAGCTTTAAATGTGCTGTTTTACATTCAGAGAATAAAAACAATAGCCTGAGACTCTGACAGCCCAATTTAGAATTTAGTTATAGATATCAAATGCTTCCTCACAGCAATGATCTCAGTGAAGCAAAATCAAGACTGAAATACATTTGCAAAAAAAGGAAAGCTTAACAAAAACCAGTATGAAGAGAAATGGCCTTCTGTGGGTCACTAATCCACAAAACTAGAGGATACATCTAATCAAGAACAATTTACTCAGAATGAACAGTTAGTTCACTTCCAACATGTGCATTGTATAGTGTTTTTTCAAAGGGAGACCCTTTAAAGATGCAACTTGTTTTTTCCAGAGTGATTATTCCAAACCAATCTAATCTGCTGTGCATGAGTCAACCTTACAAAAGAGACAAACTGCAGAGAAATCTGTAAATCACAATTTTTTTCATGTACCTAACTTATTCAGACCAAATCAAAGCATGCAATCTGCTGATAACTGTATTCCACTAGCTGGACTTCCTTAGAAGCCTAGTAATTTTCACAGTGTTTCTCTTTTCCTTACCAAAAAAAACCCAAAACCAAACCAAACCAAACCAAACAAACAAACAAAAAAAACCCCCCAAACAAAACAAAACAAACACCGCACCCCCCCCCCCCCCAAAAAAAAAAAAAGACACAAAACAGGAAACATCTAATGCTGGTAGCTGCAATGAAACCTTACAAACAGAGCTCAGGATACACCTCTCTATCTCTCTCTGTTTTCATCTATCCCAGCCAAAAAAAGAACTAAGTCTAAGTGCAGCTAACAACAGTCTAAATTTGGTGAAAGGTACATTTCTCCCTTACCTGAATAATTTTTGTATTTAATCCAAATTTGTTCCCTTTAAACTCATGCTTATAAAGTCATACTGATGTTTTCCTTCCCCTTTCCCAAAAATCCCACATCTATCCCTACACATCCTCTCTGAAGAGGGAGACAGGCATGTATGTACTGTGCATGCTTCTATAGACAATTTTCTCAAGGCAAGCTAGGCAGTTTTAGGAAGACAGGTGCAATTAAAAATTTTATTTTCTGGCTATCACTATGCAATGCTTCAGGATTTCAGTCCTCACCCTCAGTGGGCATAGGCACAGCAGGACTTGGCATTATCTTGCTCATGGAAGTGAGGAAGTGGGCTGCTAACAAAGGCAGGTGGAGGACAGGTCTCAGTGCAGCAGCACTCAGTAGAGCTGGATTTCCCAGCTCTCTGCATGCCTCCAGCTATGGTCCAGCCCTCCTATTCACCACAGCTGTGGCTGCAGAGGAGCAAAGCTGATGGAAATCTTGCAGCTATTACTGTGCTCCCTCCTCCTGTCTTCTGCCCTCTCTCCCATAACATCAGATAAGCCTGTATGGGACGGTGGGTGAGCACCACTCTGCTGGTACTACAAGGTATGGCCATGCCAACCCACACTTATTTTGGGACACTTGGGAAGTGTTATTTCCATCTTTTTTTCCCAATCCAATGCAGGTCTGTTGCAGTGCACTGGATAGTGGGTTTCTCTAGACTATAGGGGACAGATGAATGTCTGGTTTCACAGAACAGGGTAAACTCCCTTCTTTGCCTCTCTCTGTGCCTTCTGCTAAGGTCAGACCAACACAGCACTGTAATAGAAGGACTGAGAGAGACAGAGGAAAAATCAGAATGCTAAGGATAAGGATATCCCAAAACCAGTAGTCTCTTGCTGCTTTGTTTCACCATGTTTTCAAATTGACAGAGGGTTTTTCCTATACCATGTGCTTGTTCGTTGTCTTTTGCTAATACCACAACCCCTCTTGACAGTCCCAGCATCCCAGATGAGCCCCTACTTTTTTTTTCTGCTGTTAATTGGTATGGAGAAAAGGTATCCATTGCCCCATACTTTCTCCTGAAGTTTAAAGCAACTGAAGAACCGAATCCTTGGTAAAAAACTTCACACATTGAGCCATACTAAAATTATGCGTTCTAGCCAGTTTTGTCTAGGACAAATATGCATATTTTTAAAATTGGCAATACTCAACAGCCTTCATGCTTATTCTACAGTTGTCTCTTGAATCTTTCTTTCACATCCTGCTTCTACATTTATTTCCTTCCTTTTCCAGCCCAATATGCCCAAGAATTTTGTAGACACTTTTAATAACCCTTGATATTCCAATGATCTTAGTAGTATTTTATTTCAAATTCTTTGCTTGAGTCAACTAGGTCAGTACAAGTCATCCAGACCATCACCCACATGTACAAGAACGTGCTGAGTCAGTGACAGGAGGTTGCACCTCACAACATGACTCCATTGTTATTTTAATTTTCTCGTTCCACAAGTGCTCTCCCACAGTTTCCCTCCCACTGCAAGAAGCTTTGCTACAAAATGAGTACAACTAACAGTGCCCAGGGCTGCTATAGAAAGTGAAAGAAAAGCTGGGGGAAATTGCTACAACCTCTCATGTCTGAGGCAACTTTATTATGCCAAGGCAACTTTATTATGCCACTTGACACAGCTTGAAGAAAAAACTAGAGATTTCACAAAAGGAAACATTTTAAAATAACTTCTTTTTGTCAGTTAAATCTAGTGTTTTAAATTAAATAAAATTTTAAATTTAAATAACTGTTTTAAAATCCTCAGCACTGACAAGGTTTATTTTTCTTCCCCCCTTCCTTAAAGGGAACACTGAACAACGTGCTTTCTTCTAAGTCATGTACATTTCATGTAGTCTACTACAGAAACATAAACCAGAAAATGTCTTTGTCCAACTGTGTCCAAAACTGTCTGATTACTCTGAAAAACAGACAGGTGCAGCAGTATAAAACACTTCTGAGTGGGAAATCCGAGAGACTAGAATAGGACTGGATATAATTCAAGAAGTTCTTTCTATTGGATTAACTCTAATGCAAATTACACCCTACAGCAAACAAGTCTCCTTGGTTTCTGTACCTTTGTCCCTGCTCCTTCCAAGCTGACATAGTGCTGCTCAGCCAAATGTCCCCTAAACTGAACTTGTTAATAATTTAATAATAAATATTGTTAATAAGTCTTCAAAAGCAATGCCCTGAACAAACACACAGTATCAAACCTGCAAATATAAGTACTGAACTCTAGGCATTGCCTAATCCTGAACCAGCACGAGTTTTTTCCACTTACGTCAAATAACCATCATCCAGATCACAGAACCAGATTCTCTCCTGCTTCACCTCACACAAGGGCCACAAAAGCATGTTCATATTTTAGTTGCTGTTGTGACTTAAGCTGTTACTAATAATTCACTTTTTATTCATCAGAATGTCAGTGCATGCAGCTACAGTGTGCACAGATATCTGAGCAGGTAATTTGGAAACCTGAAGCCTTTGAACTCAAGATCTAGAATGGTCTAGAAAGCCCAATGAACACATATAGAAGTGAAGAGGATAGAAAGCTCCAGGTCATTACAGGATTTCAAAGGGTCCCTATCTAGAAGAAGAGACTCAGGACCTGTGGGTCCCAAATAAGTTTGCTCACAAATGGCATTTCCATTTCTTTTCCACAGAAAGTTGTAAAGTCCTTCTCCAAATATGTTGGAAGAAGATATGCTAATAAAATGGCTTTCCATGCCCCCAGCAGTTCAAGACATCCTCCTGGTGGGACTGTAGGAATACCAAGTAACACAAAACAAGCTGGCAGCCACTAGGAATCAAGTTCACGCATGATTGTGTTACTTTGGATTTGCAAAGTCAAGGTATGGCCTCTGTCTACAGTGAGCTAAAAGGCTGGTGGAGATCAATGCCAGGTAGGAAGGGATACTCACTGATTGCAGAACCTAAAGCATGAACTTCCTGACTTTCAAATATTAAAAATTTGAATTGGGCATTAACAGGGCATTTCCAGGTATGCCAGTGTTTTCTTTTTAGAACCAGAGCCAGGTTTACTCTTTAGTTTAATTGTGATGTATGCATGAACTTAACTTTGCTTTAACAAAGCTTTTTCTCTCAGGACGTAAGATCATTATTGCTCCGTTACATACTGTGTAAATTATCTGATATGTCTATGGGTGTATGTCATTCAGCATATTCAAACACCCCAAAATTTTATGGCATGCTGCAGGCTTGAATAAAAATAGATTCTTCATCTCTTTTTGCAATAGAACACTTTCAGAGTATTTTTTGTGCAATATATTATTCCCTTTAAATAAGAAACCAAGACAGAGTCGTTAGTTTATACAAAGCTTTACTACAGTGATGACCTTTTCTGACTCTCTGTGAAAGTTAAGAATTCACTAGCAACCAATACAGATGATACCTAAAAATAAACATCTGCATACAGAGAATGTTAACCCTGGGTACACATTTGGGTAAAAAAAAAGAAAAAAACAAAACCAAAAAAATGCATTTTCAAGCAACACTTCATGACAGCCCAAGAGGAACCCACTACAGAGAAAAATGACAGATTTGTGTTGCTGTAATGCTCCATTCATAGTATAAAATAAACGGGTTATTCATCACAAATGGCAATGAGGTCATTGGCTTTATTTGAGAAGGTGGGAATTTTAGCATCAGAAAGACTTGAATTGTTGCTTCCAGCTCTGCTGCTGGCCTTGAGGGTGAATTGGGACAAGTCGTCTTGCCCTGTGATGCCTTTGTTTCACCATCTAAAAAGCTGTGAGACGGATACTGCTCCTTTGTAAAACATTCAGAGATCTGATGTCCTAGGAGCCAGGTAGTATTGCTAATATTGAAAGGATTTAACTTTGTGTATACAAGTGGTGCCTGTGTTTAGCTGCAGGATTAGTGTGGTCCTGTGTGCTAATTGGGTCACTGGGGAGGAGGCTTAGTCTGTCATTTCAAACTGCTTGGTTACCTGGAAAAACATGATAACTAGAAACATGCATGTGCTAAGGCCTCCATATTTACACCAACGATTTCTTGGGAAAAAAATGTGCCTATGCCACATCATTAGGTTCAGTGTTTCTGAGACGTGTTGCACTTTTTTAGTGATCACACACCACCTATACCTCTGGCATGGAAATTCTTGGATAGGTGGAAAAAATTCCTCAAACTCAAGGTAAAAAACATCTCCCACATACCTGAAAATCCATATTGAGAAAGATGAAGAATTTGGGGTTCATTTTTCCTGCGCCTTGCATGGGAAGGTAGTGACTGCACCACTGGACAAAGGAAGGGCTACTGATGCCATCTAATTGGACTTCTGCAGGGCCTTTGATATGGGCCCCCACATTCTTGCCTCTAAATTGCAGAGACACTGATTTGATGGATGAGTACAGGGATAAGGAATTGGCTGAATGGCCAAATCCAAAATGTTACAGTTAATAACTTAATGTCCAAATAGAAAACAGTAATGAGTGGTATCCCTCAGTGGTTTGTACTGAGACAAATAATATTTATTATTTTAGTCAGTGACATGGACAGTGGGATTGAGTGCACCCTCAGCAAGTTTGTGGATGACATCAAGCTTTGTGGTGCAGCTGATTTGCTTAAGGGGTAGGTTGCCATCCAAAGGAACCTTGAGAGGCTTGAGAAGCGGGCCCATGTGAATGAACCTCATGAATATCAACAAGGCCAACTGCAAGGTGCTGCATGTGGGTCAGGGGAATCCCCAATATCAACACAGTCTGGTGGATGAACAGATTGACAGCAGCCCTGTGGAGAAGGATTTGGGGATGGAGAGATGACCCAGTAATGTTCACTCACAGCCCAGAAAGCCAGTACTGTCCTGACAAGGGACCCTGTGGAAAAAATGCGACCTCGATCCACTGACGCCCCTACCACTATAGAAGACCCCGCCCGGAGTATTGCAGCCAACTCTGGGGTCCCCAGTAAAAGACACGGACCTGTTAGAGCCGGTCCTAAGGAGGGCCATCAAAACTGTCAGAAGGCTGGAACACCTTGTCTGTGAAGAAAAGGATGAGAGAGCTGAAGCTGTTATGCCTGGTGAAAAGAAGGCTCCGTGGAGCACCTATTGTGATCTTTCAAGGCTTAAAGAAGGCTTATAGGATTGACGGAGAGGAATTTTATACCAGTGTCTGCAGGGCACAAGTGAAAATAGTTTTAAACTGAGAGTAGATTTAAGCTGGATTTAAGGAAGAAATTTTTTTAAACTTAGGATGGTGAGACACTGAAACAGGTTGCCCAGGGATTCTGTGGATGTCCCATAGTTGAAAGTGTTCAAGATCAGATTGGATGGAACTTTGAGCAACATGATCATGTTGCTGAAACATGAAAGGTGATCAACATGATCAACATGAAAGGTGTCCCAGCCCATATCGGGGGGTTGGACCAGATGACCTTTGAACATTCCTTCTAGACCAAACCATTCAATGACTCTTTACAAGAATTTCTCCTGGGAACAGAGCCCACATGCTTAATGCTTGTCACTGTGTCTCAGTAACCCAGCAAATCCTCTCCTGCACTAGCATGACCAATTTAGGTGTGTTTGACTCCAGCTGCTTTCTCCCACCTCAGTGAACCATCTCCCCAGCTGTATGGGATTGAAAAATGAGTATTTTCAACTCAGATGAGTTCACTGAGTTGCTGAAGGTGATAGATGGTGCAGACTCCAACAACACTATCACCTAGGAGGAAGGAGGTGTGGACCTGTACCACCAGATGTCTGAGTCAAAATATAAGAATATCAGTAAGAGTAAAAAGCCTCTTTCTATCTCCATGTGAGCTATCCAGACCAGGATGTAAGGGAAATTTTTTGGAGGCGCCTGTAAAACTTTGATTGGAAGAAAAAGTGTTTTGGAAAACATATGTGTTTTCTGAGTATGTGGTGTCACTTTCAACAAAGTTTTGCACCTAAACTAATGTTTTCATTTTTTTTTCCTCTCATAGGACTTAATGTTACGGAAGAAAAACCCCACAAAAATGTATTGGCACTTTGTTAAGTCATAGCTGTTCCTTGCTAATTCTGATACAGTATTGTCCTGGGTTAGAGTGTATTCTATCACCATCTTCGTGAGCTGTTGAAACCAGGTGCAGCAATGTTCCCTGCCTCCTCCCTCTGGACTATCTCCTGTTAATGGGCCCAACAAGGCTTTGCCTCATGACTCACCATCCCATTGGGAGATGCCCCACCCATGGGGAAGGAGCCAAACATTCCCACCTGGATATAATCTGGGGTTTGGAACAGCACAGGCGGCCTTTTCCACTGGATTCCCAGAGGAAGACCAGATCCTTCTACACTGCCACTGGACCTTCAGAGGAAGACCAGACCCTTCTACAGAATCACTGCTTCAACAGAACCATCACTCCAGGAGGACTGCAGCCACCATTTAATTGGACTGCTACCAACCCCCTGACCGTCAGGGGGTCCAGTTGTACTCTGACTCTGTCAGTGGGTTGTTTTTTTGTACTACTGCATTTATTTTATTTTTCCTGTTAAATTGTATTTCTGACTTGGAGTCTCTCACTAGTTTGCTTTCAAACTAGTATAAATATCAACTTGAAGATAGCTGAAACACTCTGTCACTTTATTTTATATTATATTTTGCTCTATTTTATTTTTAAAATAATTTAGGGCAACTTAAATTACATAATACCTACATAAATATTTCTTTCCTACATCAAATTTTGTGTTGAAATAAAAGTTTGACCTTAATTAACTCTTGCTGAAAGTGCTAAACCATTTAACTTCATTTAACTTCAATGTAAACAGAAAGCATTCAAAACAAAATAGAAGCAAATTGTCAGGCAATGTCATTGCCATCCAATGAAGGCACATCTTCGTCTGCAAATGACAGCACTTCAAACTGTCCTACGCAGTAGTTAGACTTAATTATTCTTACAGTAAGCTAAAACCAATAAACCATAAAATAAATTATGTTAACATTTTAACTATTGTATCATGTCATGACAAAATATATCATAACAGCTTTGAACTGCATAAATAATATTATGCATTTCGACTTCTGGCATGTCTTTAAGTAATGCAAAAATAATCTTAAAATTAAATAAAATATTACAGTAGTCTAAGCAGGTATGTTTCAGAACTTTTGTAAACATAAATGAACTGAAAATACTTCTTTACAAAACAAGAACAAGCTAAAAACACAAGAAAAGGAAAATGAAGGTTTCAACTAGTTCTGCAATTGATCCTACTTTTCTTCTGCACGTGGTGGGAAAGGGAAAAATAAGAGCCTAAGGTCTGTTTGCCAGCCTGCAGGGCAGCACAGACAAGGCTGCCAGAAAGCCATCGCAGTTTGTTGTTAGCATGTCAGCAGCACACGGCACCCTCCTTCCTTCTGCTGGGGATCCACCACGAGAGAGGAGCCACGTGAGCAACCCACGTGTTGGGTGGGCAGCTAGATCTCAAAGGCATGAGCAGGGAAAAGGGATGAGAATGAAGAACTTGGCTCTTAACTGGAATGTATCTAATTAAGATTTATGTTGATTGGGAGGTGTCTCAGGTAACTCATTTATGCCAGTGACAATGAGTGGTGATGACTACTGTTTATTAGTGTAAATTTGGCTTAATGGGGAGGCATTTAGCAGGTGCCAAGTAAATGCATGGTCAGTTGACTCTGTCAGGTCAAATTAGACTCAAATTATAGGTTTCATTTAAAAAAAAAGTGTTTTCTGGTGCTAAGGCCAGCAGAAAACACTTTTTTAAAAAACCAAAAATAAATAAACATAGAAACAATAAGCTCAAAACAGCCTTTGCAGTAACAACATTGGCTTTGCTAAGACTAAGGTAATTTTGGTTTACACTTGAAAAGGTCAACAGGGTGGTGAAAATGCTCTTGCCACACAATACCATGGCACAAATGCATTTCCTACAATGCCTACAGATAATGTGATATCACAGCTTTCAGTGTGCTGTCCCAGATGCCATGAAGGGGTCCAGAAGGAACTGAAAGTCAAGCACCAGGCAAACAAATTACACTGTCTGGTCTCTGTTGTTCTAGATTGTCATGGGTTGACACCTCTTCCTGCTTTCCAGGTTTTTCTTCCTTTTGGCTCTGTTTCCTGGAGGAAGAGTTTGCAGTTTCCTCCAGAACTGGACAGAACCAATCAATTAACTAATTTGAATATCGACAGCTTTATTGAGCCACTTAGAGAAGGGGTACACCCTGTGAATTCAGATTAAAAGGAGATGGAGGGCAGGAATTTTTCTCTTGCTCTTCTGGCGAAGACAGAGGTAACAGGGCCCGCTCAGCTCCCTGGGGGGGGGCTGGGCCGGCCCGGCANATAGATGAAGAGAACTTTTGTTTTTCTGGAAGTGCTTGTCCTTAAAATTATACCCCCTGCAGCTAAAGGTGAATCCTTGAACACAGTCGTGGTGAAAGCTGTGATTAAGGAAAGGGAACCCTCACATGTCAACAGAAAACCACCCCAGATGGTGGTCGTGCTGTGATGTGGATGCCATGAGAAGATTGTTCTTGTGGAAAAGTTCCATAGCTGAGCAAAAGAGACTTCTCTCGCTCAATGGACTGACATAAGATTGTTATAGAGGGGCAAACTGGCTGAATTGATTTTAAGTTTGTGTCTTTATATTACAGGTGGATGGAGGAGGGGCTGGAGAAAAAAGGGGCTAATTTGCTTTAATTCCTTTTTATTCCACTTTACTTTTAGTTGTAGTAATAAACTTCATTATATTCTTTAAAGTTTGGTGCCTGCTTTGTGTTCCTCCCTGTTCTTATCTCACAGAAATGGGGAAAATGTGAATCAAACCACTACATAGATCAGTTGCAAACCATGAAGATAGAGCATCCCAGAAATGCTGAGCAGTCTGAGCTCTTGCAGTGGTCTTTATGAGCAGGCAGCAAGAGTGGCACAAGCAACCAGGTCCCCACCTCAGCCCTGGGACTGGCTTCCTTCCAGTCTGTGCTTTACTCCAGTGCACGCGCAAGAG
Organism: Mystacornis crossleyi; assembly: GCA_013400655.1. NCBI lineage: Eukaryota > Metazoa > Chordata > Aves > Passeriformes > Timaliidae > Mystacornis > Mystacornis crossleyi. Next base: position 22,333 of record VYZQ01052691.1, on the reverse strand, counting down.
CAGAATGAGAAATGGCTCTTCTGGTTATGAAAATCAGGTTTGACCATGTCCCAGATGCTGCAGTTCTGGGCCCACCTGAGTAGTGCTTGGATATGAGAAGGTCAGTACCTATCCTCAGATGGTCATGCTTATTGTCAGGCACTTTCAAATCAACGAGGAAGCTATTTAATAGCTCAGGTAAGTAAATAGCTCAATTTTCCTTTTAAGAGGTTTTTTTTTTTGGTAGCTGAAGAGCACTCAGTATTTTGCAACAGCTATTCTTTCATTGCAGACACACTGTTTGGAAGACATAGAATTTTTCCCCTAACTGGTTCAAACAAAGGGAGTCTCTTCATGCTCATGTGAAATTGCTGACCCTTCCCAAACGATTCCAAGGCAGGTGTGGTGCAACCCAAAGCTGGCAGCAGCACTGTCATCACTGCTGGTATTTCAGCAGCAAGGTAGGTACTGACAGAGCACAAGAGGGTCTCTGGCTTTAATAACTCAGCAATTAGAATTGAAGTAGATTACAGCTGAGAGAGTCTCTTGTCAAGGGTATGGATGTTATCCTTGACCAATATTGCAAACATGTAAGCTATTTCTGCTTATAGATGATAATCTAAAAAATGTGAAGCTAATAGAGTGTGTGCGTAAACTAGGGCAGGGGAAAATTTAAAAGGAAGAAAGGAAAGATGAAGGAACAGAGGAAGACAGTGAAACACAAAAAGGACAAATATTTTTTATTAGTTTTGTGTAAGAAGATAAGCCTTTCCAGCCACAGAACTGTTTTAACCCTTATTTGCCAAAGTGTACTTCATCAAGGAGTAGAAGACGTTCAATTTAATCTCTTTCAGTATAAAGTGAAACACTTATTAGTAAAGGTACCAGCATAAATAGCTATTTTAAAGTAGTTCTAAAATGTGTGGATCATATTTTATGCGTACCTACCCTACATAGATTGAGTCCACCTGCTGGGATAAATTCTTCATGAAAAGATACTTGAAGGATAATAAATCCTCTTTCTTCTTCAGTGATACATTAGGTGTAAGATGACTATAATTTCTCTTTGTAAGGATTCTAGCTCAAAGAATTCCTTCTTCCAGAAGAGTATAAACAAAAGTGTAAGAAAAATTAGACCAAGGCACAAAAAAAGATGTAATCATAACAACATTGTATATTTTTCTATTATTCTGATTGTTCTTGGGAGAGAGAGTGAGAGAGCAAAAGAGAAGAAAACACAACTACTAGCCTCCAAAACTTACAGGAAATTAATAACAACATCTGTGGGGTTTTTCTATAATAGTGAAATTTTCCCTGCTGTTCTGGAAATAAGAAGAGCATAAAGCGATAGAACATCAGCTGGTGTAAATCATCATAGCTCCAATAAAAGGCTGCTTTTTTCCCAATAATTTTAATACAGAAAAATATACTTACATTGATCCAATGCTGGACAATATTTGGAATGTATGTGCAATACACCTTTTTATTTTTTAGTTTTTGTTTGTAATTTTTATTTTTAATATGATTTTTGTAGCATCAATCACTGGCCTTTTTGGGGGGCTCAGAAATCTTCTGTCTCCTTCCCTTTCTGACAAAAATCTGGCAGAAATGAGACCAAAATTGGTGATGGTGAAAAGAGGTAGAGAGCAAAAGGGTTGGGCAAACAGAGAATTTAATGGGCACTGAGATTTGGGCAGATGTCTAGGGGACTGGGATGAAGCTGAAGGTGCCACATGCTGCCTGGATGCTGTCATGCTGTACACAGCAAGACCTCTGGAAAACATCCCAAGAAAGTGGCCTAAACTCCTGGTGGGGCCTTCAAGCTCCCAGCTCAGGGCAGGATGATGTGCAAGAATGCAGAGCCCTGCCTGACCCAGGCACCGGCCCACAGGTCTCCAGCCAGGCAGGGAGGTAGAGGGGACACATCCAGTCCTGTCAGAGCGGTGCTTGCTGATTGCTGCCCCTCTGAGCCAAAGGAATTCCTCCTGCTGATGACTTCCAAGGCTCCTGCCAGAAAGAAAACACTACAGAGAAACAGATTTGGCACAAATATATCTGCAAGAACTAATTTTTCTACCTGCCTCATGCAAGGGACAGGGCAAGAAAATAGCACTCTGTCTCTGCTTTACTTTTCATTATTGGGAGAATTGCCACTCATGGTAGTGGGGACATCCCCAACTCTGACATGCTGAGCTGCTTTATCCACCTCTCCTCTCACACAGCAAATGCTTCCATGCACTGCCTTTGCACCTGGCTTTCCAACCTGTGGTCTTACAAGAGGCTGTCTAGCGTTGCCCCAGTTTTTATTTTCCCCAGCCTTTTTCTGCCATTGAGATAAAACCAGACTGAAAGATGCAAAGAAAGAATGAGTAACCATTGCTAAAGGCTTGTTAGAAAAATCATAGCTAGAAAGGCCATAAATTCCATACTTACAATGCCAGCTATTCACAGCATGGCTCTATTGAATCACTGCATGTGTGCTTTTCAAGTCCATAGACTTCTGGAAGGACGCTATTTGCATGAATCACAGGTTTCAGTGAACTGGTTGGTACCTCTTGTTCACTTGTAATTGTTTTCACGGTATGGGCGGGGGAATTGCTGGAAATATCATCAGCAAACCTTCAATTGTCCACCTGATCTAAAGAAAGCAGAGGGTGTGCTTTTGGAGGGCTTTTGTTTTATAATGCTGAGATAAGGGAGGAAGAGTATGTCCAGTTGCAGCAGTTGGACAGGAACTTCATGCTAGGGATGAAGCCAGGATGGTGCTGGACTGGAGTGACTGTGGACATGGATTTGCTGAGAAGTGAGATGGAAAATAAGGGGCCTTTTGTGGGAATGCAAGGACCTTCAGAGAGAGGTGAGCCAAAGAAAAATGATCCTACCGTTCTGATTCCATATCAGCTGTTTGGGTGTGAGTGGATTATTTTCATGGATAAGAAGTTTTGTGCAATGCTCCTGAACTGAAAGGTTTCTTAAGAAAAGGAGGAGAAAAAGGCAGATGTACTCCTTGAAGTAGCTGTTCTTGTCACTATGCTGCGTTTAAAAAATAATTTGGATGCAAATTTTTGCATTTGCAGGGCCACATGTAAACCTCTGAATTTAACTGTATAATTTCTTACTTCTTGACGTTTTCCTTGAATCCGTTCCCTGTTTTATGATCTTTCTTTTACCAGTGGTATTGTTATTTTATTGTGTATTCAAAATATTTTTGGGAGTGTAATAGAAGGATTTTTTAAAAAATCATAATTTTCCTGAATTCATTGTATGAGTGATGGCTGTGTGTGTGTGCATGTGTAATTTAAACATGTAAGAGCTATACTTGAGAAGGTGTTATCTATCTGCTAACATAAATCCAGGAAATTTTGAAGCACAGAGAGGGAATAGGACTTGCTGGGCTTCACAGTGGCCCCAATCTTACAAACAGTAGTGCACAGGAAAATTCTTCGTTTGAAAACCGGTCTTCAGTGAGCTTTCATGAAGATTAAGGAGCCTGCCTTAGTGGTTGCAGGACTGTGGTTGTAATTTGGAAGAAGGGTGACCTGGCATAAGTCACTAAAGACACTGCACCAAATGGTTCCCTCAGCCACTCCTCTGAGTGAATTCAACAGGATCTGAATCTGTGGCTCACAGCTTACAGTAAAGGAAATCATTATTTCAAACATAATTGAGGAAGATGATTGCCAGCACAACACAAAATTATTTTCTTCTCAGACTGCAGATCCAAAAATTAAAGTAAAATAATCTCCATTTACTTACAGTAATATATGAAGAGATTAAGAAGGTTTTGTTAGATTTTTAAAGACTTCATTGCTTATTTGTCCATAATAGCTCAAGTTATTTCAAATTTATTCAGGGTTAGAAATAAATAGAGAAGTTCTGCTAAGAAAGAAGAAGCAATAAAAAGTGTACAAGACCAGGAACTGTACTGAGCAGAGTGAGCTGTCACTGAGGGTGATGAATCAAGAGTGATAACGCTCCATGAGGGGAGGAAATGCTGAGCAGAGAGATAAAACCTGAAAATGGTGTCACAGGGTCAGGGTTATGCAACAAAATCAGAAAGCTTCTATATGCCGTAACAGCACAAATACGTAAATATTTCTTTATATTCAAGCAGCTGTAAACTTCCTGGAATTGTAACTCCAGCGCCCAGTAAAATTTTGTTATATTTTGATTGCCCAAATAAAAATTCTGGCAATACAGTGACAAAATAGTTCAAGTAAATCTCATTTGCATAGATGAACTTTCTTCCCTAAGGCACAAAGCCTTGAGTTGGTCCCTAAATTTACACATTTCTGAGTTACAGAAAGAGCCTAATTACCCAAGGCACCCTAAGTAACCAAATAGAAACAGGCACACACTTTTAGAGAGTGGCTGAGATCTCAAGGGATGAATTACATTTGGGTGGGTCTCTCCCCTCCCTCGACAAGTCAGAGTGACTCAGTAGTAGGCTCTAGTAACCCTATTTTAGGCACCTCCATAAAAGCTTCAACATGGCTCACAATGCCTAATCCTCCCTGGAATCTCTCTGTCAGGATATCAAAAGCCAATGCACATGGTTGGTCTACACAGCACCTCAAAAAGAGTTGCAAGCCTTAACAGGGTCTCACCTGAGAGGAAACTTATTTGACAGATAGAAAAACATACACATTAAAAATAAACTGCATTTTGTATTTTTTCCAATCTTGGATTAATGCCTACTCAGGAAAACTAACTATTTAAAATGGAGTTTACAGAGAGTGGGCAGAATTGCATAATTCTCATTCAGATAGGAATTTCTTAAATTTATATAATTTTCTATCCCTGCGTCCTGACCTTATCAACACTGTTATTAGCCTAATTGGGAAAGGGCAGTGGTGCTGCTGCTGAGTCCAAATCAGCATCAACTGCTCCTTTGTCTCATGGTATGACTTCGTGGTATTGTCCCAATAAGAACTGAGACTTTAGCTGGTCCTGAATATTGCTGTATTATTTTTAAAGTTTTTAAGGCTTGCATACTGTAGGACAAGTGGTAAAGTTTTTGGGGAGGCCTTTACTCGAGACAGGAGACAAGTCTTATCCTGAAATATTCATGTTTGTCTGTGCTGCCTTGGCTAAACTACAAGTGGAAAACAGTCTACGGGAGATGTAGTCAAGAAGTCTAATGTCTGCCACAGAGGAAACCTTTGCCTGTAGAAAACTAAGAAACAGTCCCCTTACAAAGAGCAGTCACCATCTGGATTATTAGTGGGAAAACAAGAAACTGGTTGCAAAGCGTGAAGAAAATGTTACTGAACATTTTTGGTAAATGGTGCCACCAATCTCGTAGTTCTCAGAAGGACAGAACAAAGATGCAGTTTTTACCCAACAAACTCTTTTAGAAATGAGTGAACAGAGGCAAATATCTGACTTCTCCCGCAATGTCTAAGGGGTGGCATGGACAGGGCTAAATTAATTTCAGAGAGGCAGTGCCATTGCTTTTTTAGGGGAATGCTGATGAGCCAAAGGCTTAGTTTCATCTCCTGACCTCATTGCATTACTCTGTTCAGCAGTATCTAATCCCTTAATGATTTATCTCCTTATCCCAGTCCTACAGAATTTTGCTTTTAAATTTGCAATAATTAAATGTTTGTTCTTTTCTAACTCAGTGAATAATGTGCTGCAACTTAATACTTTTGCCTAGAAGACAGTCCCATAGTGTCTGGGGTTTATACTATCAAATCCAGCCATGCAACTGGCAGGTGGAGTTTTGAGTGGATTTCTCTGGGGATTGTACTTCTCAGGCCACAGATGCAGATACACTCCCATGCCTTGTGAAAGAATTCCAGGACCAATTTTTTAGGTAAAGCAACTTTTCATTTCCCTAAGGAACACATTTTCAGAAGGCTGTAAAACCTCATTAGAGAGTTTAATGAAATTTAATTGTTCTAAAACAAGGATTACTGTTACATGGTTTTCTGTGTTTTGTGGAAAACGTTAAGTGGACTACCATAAACTTCTTTTACTGAGTAATATGGTCCAGCAGAAGACTAACCTGCTAAGATGCCTTTCACTGTCAGTACACTCAGTAAAACTGCTAAAATCCACTTTGTTCCTGGAAAAAGATTTTCTCCTTGGCACAATGCAGAAGAGATGGGTGGTCACCCAGGCTCTGGATGACACTTTTAGGGGTTACTAGAAAGCTGTTGGAAGTGAAAAAGATCCTACTTTAATCGGAAAGCTGATTCCAGCTGTTGGCTTGGAGCTTTGCCTGTTGCATTTATCCTGCAGTGGAGTCAGCATCCATGTGAATTGAAGATCACAGACACTGTACTACCTGCTTTGGAAGCACATTCCATGGTCAGCAAAGGACATCTCAATCCTGGGTAAACATCTTCTTTGGAATGATGTCCAATTTAATGTAGACTCTGAATTAAATAAGCTCTCAAGACAAGTTATCGCAACTCTAGTTGTATATGTTGTGACCTCAGTATTCCCTGGTTTCCATTTTACTGGATTTGTCAGAGGTTTGTATCTGGAATGTTAGCATGAATATTCATTGCCTTTTTTTTTTCTTCTTCCCAACTAATAATGTGTTCCACAGCAAGAGCTTATAATAGGGCATGATAACCAGAGAGCTTCATATTGAAATTAAATGAATTATCCATAGAGAAAAGCATTCTGCCTAGCCATATATAGACCTTATGCTCGCTATTTTGTGGTTTTGGTGTTAAATCTTATTTGAGGATTGAAGCCACTTTCTTTTTAATATGTCTTTAGGTTTGTGCTATTTAAGCCTTGAGTGATTGCTCCTAACTGACTCTCTCCCTTCCCCCTCCTTTTTCCTTTTATACAACAAAAACAAGGTCTTTGCATTAAGAATAGGATTGACCACAGGCTATTTTAACATGCCTCAGCAGCCACCGTCTCTCCCCTTTACTTCCTGTCACGTAGCCATTTCTACTCATGTGAATCAATCATACCTCTCATTTATAAAATATGGCAGCAATATACATGAAATTAATATAATAATTAAAGGAAATATTATTGAAATGTCTAAAGAAAAATAATTCTTAAAAATCAAATGTTCAGTCCAGTTAAAAATTCGACATCAAGCATTGTGCATGTTCCTTGGAGAAGGTCTTCAGTACTATGTATCTCATGGGTGTCATTGGATGTAATTGTTGCCATGCTAAATATTCATGTATGAATAGTCTGGAATAAATTCTCTTGTAAATTGACAGAGGGCAAGTTAGAACTGTCCTTGAATCTCTCATCTGCATCCTCATTTTTGAAAAACTGTCTCGTTTGCATGTGTGTATGTGTACTTGGTTAAATTAAACAGAGAAAGCTTCTTTCTTTCAGAAACACTTTGCTGCTTCTATCACCTGTTACTAGCATTGGTTATTTATATCAACTCAGTTGTGTGGGGTAGTGTCGCTGTGTCGCTGTGTCCCGCAGCACGAGAGAGAGAGGTCCAGCAGGCAGGAATGGTGCAGCAAAAAGGGATTTATTAATTTATTTTACAGCTCTTTTATAGACGTTTTACTTCATAGCCTAATTGGTCAAGAGATCAGCCACCCCGCCTGGGGTGATTGGCTGAAACCCTAAGACACCGTTATAAAAATATTTTTCTACTATATGGAAAACAATTGCAGGTGTTCTTAGTTTACAACAACACTACTGATAGCTTCTGTGAGAGGGAAGAGTTTCACACGGGACGAGAGAGAAGCAGAAAAAGTTCTTGCTACTGCATGTCTGCATCCACAGGGTAGAAGCTGGTTTAAAACAATTTATGACTGGCAATAGTTCTTTGAGTTTTTGTGTTTGCTGGTCCCACTTGATAGCAGCGTGGGCTCTGCCAGGACTGTAAACACATGCAGCAAGGCATCCTCTGTGGTGTGGTACTCACCATCTAAGCCAAAGAGGTGGTGAACAGAGAGAGAATGTGGCCAGACTCGTACAGGAAGGTTACAGGAGATGCTGAAACTCAACCCATATCTCCTACCCAGGGGTTTCATCATAGGTCATCCAGTCCTCTTTTCACCTAATACTCTGACACAAATATTTTGGATACAAATGCTGGTAGTCATGGCAGAGTATTATTCTTTCCGGTGTCTCACTGTCTCTACCAGGTGTTTTCAGTCTTTTTTTATGGGTTATGGGGTCTGGGTTCATATCTTTCTTTCCCTGTTTTGGTGCCACATAACCTGGAACTCTCCTCACCCCATCTTAATTTTTTCTTTCTCCTAAAGACCTGCATAATTAAGTTTGGTTTGTTTTTCTTCCTTCTGTATGAGTATTGTTAACTTTGATATTTTCCTCCATGGAGGGAAAAAAGTGAGGGGGTTTGCACTCCTCTGTGTGCTGAACACTGACACGATTAAGGCTTCTTCATTTCAGTCTTTCCCAGGTCTAATTAGTTGCCCACAGTTCTTTCTCAGATCTGAACTGTGCTCTGAGCACCTCAGCTGCCTCCTCCGGCCCCTGTTCCCTGTGTCTGCATGCGTAGGGTCTCTGCTAGATGTCTTTAGTGGGGCAAGGTGGCCCCCAATGACTTGCCTGGGTCCAAGGAAATGTGTCAGGCTGCCTGATCCTGATGCTGCCTTAATCCTTTCTGTGTCAGTTTGGTGTTTTTAGTATTGCATCTGTGGTGCTCCGACCCTGTCTGGAGGCCAGCTGCCCACCAAAGCTGCTCTACCACTCCGCTCCTCAGCTGGAGAGGGGAGGGAAGGTATCATGAATGGTTCATGAGCTGAGATAAAGACAGGGAAAAATTACTCACTGATTACCACCACGGACAAAACAGACTCGACTTAATTGAATTTATTACCAATCAAATCAAAGCAGGATAACGAGAAGTAAAATGATTATTAAAAACACCTTCCCCCTGCCCCTCCCTCCTTCCCAGACTCAACTTTATTCTCAGTTCTCTACCTCCTCTCCTCCCAATGGTGCAGGGGAATAGAGGTTATGGTCAGTTCATCATATGCTTTTTCTGCAGCTGCTTCCTCCGCAGGAGTCTTTCCCCTGCTCCAGCGTGGGCTTCCTCACACAGGAGACAGTTCTCCACGAACTTCTCCAACTGAGTCCATCCCACGGGCTATAGTTCTTCATGGTCTCTTTTTTCCCCCTCCATGCAGTCCTTCAGGAACAGGCTGCTCTGGCATGGGTTCACCTTGGGGTCACAGCCTTCTTTTGGGCATCCACCTGCTCTGGGGTGGGGTTTCTCCAGGGGCTGAGGGTGGATCTCTGAGGATTGCCCTCCAGGGGCTACAGGCATCCCCATGGACCTTCATGAGCTGCAGGGGCACAGCTGCTTCACCATGGTCTTCATTATGGACTGCAGTGGAAGCATACTCCAGCACCTGGAGCCCTTCCTCCCACTTCTTCACTGACCTGAGTGCCTGCAGAGCTGTTCCTCTCATATATTCTTACTCCTCTTTTCTCTGGCCACAATTACTTCTGCTCAATAACTTCTCTTTTTCTCCCCCATTATGTTGCCACAGAGCCTCATAATGCCTCCAGCCGCTCCCAGCAGCATTAAGACACTATCCTTTGCAGACATTGAATTACTGGTGCCTTTTTAGCCAAAACCAACATGTGCTTGTGCTGCTGCAGAGAACCACAATCAAGAAATCCCCAACATTTATCTTCCTGTACAGTGGACAAGCTGTTTTAAGGGCAGGACCTCTACCAGCCAAGGAACTGATAGAGACCCTTTATGGTGGTTCAGAGGCATTTTGCACACCCAGTACTGAAACCAAAGGGTTTCTTTGCAGGTGCCATGTGGTTTGGCTGGCATCCATAGGGAGAAAGATAGAAAGTAATAGTGTGCTATGCTTTCTTATACATATATATTTGGACAGGTCATAGTTTAGCTTGAAAATTTGAACCAGGCAGAAAGTACTTAATCAAATCCATAACCACAGTTGTGCAGCAAGGATGTGATATCTGAAGGGATATGGCTGTAAATTTTTGAAAGTGAACTTTCAGGCCATTTGGAGGAGTGACAAGCTCCTCATCCCAAGCTGGCAGAAGAATCAGCAGTGTTGCAGGACACCCAGGCTAGGACTGGGCAGCCGGACTGGATATAGAACACGTTGATCGTCCTGTCAGGAGCGAGAAATTGCCTCTTCTTTTCAGTTTCTCCTGTTGCCCAGTGTGCTGTTTCCCAGTGTGCTGCATGATGGCTTGTACTGGCAGGAACTTGCTTTGTTGGTGAGGGAAACTGCCTCCGCTGCTACTCGGGTGAAATCCTGAATGGGGCTGAGCCTGGGGCAGACAGGCAGCCCTTGTGCTCATGGGGCTCCATCCTTGGAAATGAAGGGGACATGCCAGATAGCCATGCATTGGGTCTAAAAATCTAAAAACTCAGAAATTCTAAAAAACTTCCCTTGGGTCCCAGAAAGGAAGAACAAAATGGTGCTGCATTTCTCAGGGTAAGGTGAGGGCTATGTCCTGACAGTGGGACTGGCAAGGCTTTTGGGGCCAGGAGCAGAGGGACTGGCAGAGGATGTGGGACCGGTGCCGGCCAGGATGTGCAGTTAGCAGCACAAACACGCTTGGCTCTGGAGGTGAGGTGGTAAGATATATTTTTTTAATTATTGAGCTGTGTACACATTATGAAACCATTATAGAACCAAAGTATATAAAATTCCAAATTGAAAATACCAGCTTATACAAAGGGGTAATAAAATAAATAATACATTAACTAGCTCCAGTACTCTGCATTCATAGACAGTAATGGAACCATATACATCAGAGGCCATAAAAACGCATACATTAAACAGGGTGCACAGTGGTAACTGAGGGTTCATCTTGATGCTTCCTGACTGCATGAGGGTCTATTAGTGCTGGGGGATGGGAACTCTATTTGCTACTTAAGCAATTATTGATTGAGAGAGGGAAATACAAACCTCACAGACCAGGCTGGCAGATAAAAGGGTGAGAACTTAGCTTGACATAACACATTAACGCTGTAAACAAAGAGGACTTTGAAGGTTGTTATGCACGACTACTGTGTCCTGCAGTGCAGGATCTGTCTTGGTGTGGGGAGAGGACTGCACTGTGTATGTACAGGTGGAACAGCAGCGCATCTTGCATGTGCGAGGAGGAGGTGTCCTCATAAATGGTCAATCTGTAGATTTAGACAGGGGAAAAATTTTGCTCTAGAAATAAACATCCTCTGATTCAGGAAAAATATGGAGCAAAACTCTTCCCTGGCTCCGGTGCAGTGTGGCAGAACTGGTGTAGCTCAGGTAGCCTTTGGCAGAGAGGGCTGCGTGATACCTTTGCATGTGCCAGAGTCAGGTCTGGCTGGGTTTAGATGGCATGCTCCTTCTCCCATAGCCATGGATATATTTTTTCATGTCATTGTATTATAATAAATTTTTCTGGAACCTGCATGATGCAGCGAACATCTAAATTTCTGCATCTACACAGGAGGACAGAACACTTGGCCAAGGACCTAAGATCCAACCCCACCTCACTTCAGGCAAGAATCCTTTCTACTCCCTCTTGTTCTGTCTGCTGATGCCCCTTCATTTTTATTTCTGTGCATATGGTGTTGTGACCCTGAGAAATAGCAGTGTGCAAGAGCTCTGCAGCTGAGCCTTTGCTCTTTGAATAGTCCCTCAATGGGAGAGTTTGGCATGCTAGGCTCTGTGCATCAAAGGGCTTACAGGAGTGGCCTACTGGAAAATTTGAGGAATCTTACGAATGAAAAGAAAGAAACAAACAAAAACCCCCCAGACTGTTTAGAATATATATGTATATATATATATAATATTTCTATGATAGCCATCTGATAACATCAGATTAATACAGATAAAAGTAAAGTTTATTCCTTGACAGGGTTCTGTTGCTTCTTTACTTCCAGCATGGCAGACAGATTCATGCCCAGAAATGTTTTCACTGGGTTTAGGAACGATTCTAAAGCAGGATTTTTTTGTCTATTTGACTTGAGTGATATGAATGTCATTATCACTTGCTGGCACTGAAAATTCATTGTGGGGCTCTATTAAGTCTCCTTTCATTTTAAATTTCTAATATATTGAGCAAGGAAAAGGGAAATGGAAAGAGAAGTGGAAGGGCAAGAGAGGTTTGGGGACTTCCCTATACTATTTCTGCTTTCTCTTCGGGCAAGTTTTTCATCTGATGCAAGTAAACATATTTACTGACTTCTAATGAGATAAGGATAGAGCACTATAATCATATAATGTCATATGAGGCACAGCTTATATCCTCATTTTTGTTCTGTCTACAGACAAAAGGTATGTTTGATTCTTGAACACCTCTAACGGAACATGTACTTCTGTGCCTTGCTCTCCTTCTGTTTCCCTGATACACAGCTAACAGGTTTATGTTGGTGTGGAAACTGTGTTCTGTTTACACTGGTGGCAGAGGCTAGGGCTCCTGGCTTCCTCTTCTTCACTTGCACAAACCCAAATGGAATCCATACAGGAATCCATTAAATTTTAATAATTAATTTAATGGAGGGAATTAAAAATTAGGAACAATTTGTTTTGAAATATATGTACTGAGCAGATGCCATGCCATCTCAGGTACACTGAGTTGACATGCATTCTGTTTTAAAGCGCTGTACGATTTCAACTATCAGAAGGGTTTGGAAAGTGTTATACCCTTGACAATGACCTGTATTACAATTAAAGCTCATGATTATTTGCCCAAGAAGACAACAAGATTTGCTATGCAATTTGAGAAGCATTTATAATACTGCTACCCATGTTGTAAGCTGATTATAAATAAAGTTCAGCAGAATTGCTTCCATCAGAAAATCAGAATTCACAGTCAAATAAAGTGTACAACCCTGATGTGTAGTTGCTTCTAACTGCTACTGTACATAAATCAGATTCTGCTTAGCAACTGCTGCATATCATGTTTATTAAACACCTTCTGCTTATTACAGCAGAGGGTACTAAAAATTCTTCATGAAAATTTCTCAAATATCTTTTCACATCTTGGATATTTTTTAAAGGTCTCATTGCAGTGAACAGAATCCTTCTGCGGAAATGGTACTTGGGGGCTCTCAACATGTGCTTCCTGTTCCAGTCAGTCACATGGAAAATGTTCTCAGTTTACAAACCAGACAAATTGTTTTGTGTTGTTGCTTTAGTCCTAAGGCTCAACCCAGCATAAGGAGAATCAGGCTTCCTGCTTTCAATATCATTGAGCATTTTGTTAAAAGTAATGCTCTTTATGAGTTCTGGGAAGTACTTGGAAAAAGGCTGTTTAATGAGGAGGTAGACTTGCCTCTGTGTCCCAGAAGGAGCTGGAGCAAGTGGCAGTTCAGCAAAGAAAATAACCCTTTACTCATCAGTGATTCTCTGGCACAAGCCTCTGCTATTACACAATTTCTCAGGGCTAGTCCACCATTTCATAAGTGACACACATTCATCACAGTGTCCCACTTTACTCACTACAATGGGCCTTTTAAACTAGTCACAGATGCTATGGAGGTCTGATAGATTGAAATTAGTCAGCTGCGTACTATGACAGCCATTACTGTCACAGTGTATTCTAAAACGTCAGGCTACATTTATATCTCACAAAAATAAAATACCACTAGAAATATCAGCTTTGAAATAACTTTCAGTCCATCTCTTGCAGCTCCTTCTCTGCTCTGCTCTTGTCCCAAGCTTTTCCTGTCTGTTGCGTGTTTGTCACTTCTTGATCTCTGTCTTCCAGTTGTAGTACAAATGTCAAATCTCAGACATTGGTACTACATTGCTCCATCTCTGCAACTTCTGCCAAGCTGGCCACAAAGTGCTGCTAATCTGTTTATGCAGCTTGCTGGGGTGGAAGAACTCTGTGAGGGTTAACCAGACCTTTCACACAGGGTGTCAAGCCAAATGCTTCTGTGGACTTTGATGATTACAGCTCTGAACTATTCCTGGCATATATACATATATACATATATACATACATATATATTTATATACACACACTATACCACTATACTGCATTCTTTGCTGGACTCCCTTAGCTCCTGTGCAGGACTGTGCTGATGAGAGGGCACAGGGCAGCAGCACTGGCACATGTGCCATACAGACACCCAGAACACTGCCAAAAGGCTGCGCCTCTTCCACCATGCATAAGAACACGGCCACTGAAACTAGTCTATCAAATCTGAAGTGAATTACTTTGATTCACTGTATGCAAAGCTAAACAAAGTAGCAACACAGAGATTATGGCACTGCAGAATACAGTGGCTCAGGTCTCCACCAGGACAAGTATGGGACATGTAGCAGGGCTCTGTACTACCACTCTTTTCTCTAGGACTGTGGTTGGCATCAGCTCAGGCTCTGGCTTTGATCTGTAAATCCTCAACTGATTAATGCTCCTCTGTATGAAGAAGTACCTCTTGAGGAGTGAGAGCCATGCATCTCTTCAATCATACAGCCAACTGCACCCTGGATGAATGGCGTGGGAAGTGGACATAACCATTCAGGGTTATGATAAAGAACCTCTATCCCATGACAGAACAGTCTTCCTCAGCAGAAAATCTCACTCTGATCATACTGCAGCCTGCCTTGTGGCTTTATTACAGATCAATTATTGCTTGATTAACTATATAGGTAGCTAGGAACAGGGAGAAACACTGGGAGGTTTTGTGACATGGTAAATCTTAGAAGCTCTTTATCATAATTTATAAACTTTTTTTCTCCTACTAATTGTGCATATTTCTTAGCTGCAGAGCTCCTGTCTGCAATACAAGCAATGAAAAATGTTACCTGGATAAGAATATATTTACATAATCACAAGCTAATTACTGCTTAAGTAAGTGCTGTCATAAGTAAAATCAAGGAATTATTACCATGCACAACTTGTTTAGTTGTACATGGGTACAGTTGAACGGCTGCCTTGTTCTACCCTAGAACTGGTTGCATTTGCAAACAGTGTGCAAAAAAATCATTCAGCTAACAGCCAGATGCACTTTCTGTTTCAAGATGTGCTGCTCCTTCTCTTCATTCTGCTTTTTTTGGTGGCATTCCTCCTGATTTAATCTAGTGTTCCTGTGGGTGGAATCTGGCACAAAAAATATGTAATGAGCTTTATACCCATCTGCATCAAAGGTGCTGTATAGATACCAATTAGTAATAACGACATTCAGGCACTTCAGGTGTATTTGAAAACAGTTGGCAGTGCTTGATGTTAGAAATACAGAACGACTATATCCTCATTTAGGTAAACTGGGATAGCCCTGTTAATTCCAGCTGAGCCTTACCAGTCTATCACAGCTGAGGATCTTGAGGATCTGACCCCTAAACTCAAGTTTCCCCCCAGCAGTAACTCAGGACCCAGCCAAATGCACACTGTAGCTCCTTGTTTTAATTAAAGAAGTGGAAATTATTTTCTGTTTTGGAAAGTTGTTGGGAATGATGTATGGATAACAGCTTGAGAATTCAAATTATGCCACAGATCAGCATGACCTGCAAGAAGCAAAAATGTTTTGACTACTACTCTAAGCAAAATCAGGATGGATGTCATAGATTATCCTTGCATGCACAAATCCATAGCTGCATGTTTTTTGCTGTTTATAAGTAGCTTTATTAACTAAAGTTGACTGCTAAATTTCAGTGCTTGTTTGGAAAAACTTCAAAAGTAAACAGTGGCAAAGAGCACTGTGCTATTTTTCCACAGTTATAATTTTGCACATTTTTGTGCATTTCAGAATTTTTTGTACCTATGATCAAGGTAAAAGAACAAATCTAAAAGAATTACAGTTAGTCTTTGATTTTTGGAAGCATTGTGTTTTGTGCAATGCACTGAAGCATCAATCATGCTGATATGATAAGAACAAGACATATAAAAGGATGATGTTCTCTGAGATTTTCTTAAATCACAGTCCTAACTTCACTACATGCTTCATGTATATTATGAAAAGTCCCTATCAGCTGTATCCAAGTAAGTGATATGTGTTGACACAGCTCTCTTGTCTTCTTTTCTTCCCTTTCTCGTCTTCGTTTTCCCCTTTCCTTATTAAAGGCAATTTCTTTCCAGCCATCCCGAGCTTGTTATTAGAATCTTATCTTTAGCAGATTATGATTGCTAGAATCTGATGGGTCTTTGTTGTTTTCATGTAATGTCAGTGTCATTTGAAATTAAAAATATTGAGACTGTTTCATAATTACCTTGACTGCTCTAAATGGACAAATTGGCACCGCTTTACTTGTGCTAGTGTAGATATAAGGAAAGAGAGCCCCACAAATTCAAGAATTGTACTAATACAGTTCAAGATCTGATTAAGCAGCTGACACATCTAGAGGGAATAATACTTCATTGCTGTTATTTCTCCCAGTGTTTTGTGTGTGGTAGAACTGAGGAGATTTTTTTATACTTGTCAAGCAACCGAAACCACAAGCTCTGTTTAAAATTCTCTAGTGCAGTTGATATGCTATTGGAAATCTAATCAAAGCTACTTTACTGAATATGGTTGGAAGACTTTTTAATCTAGAAAGGAAAAGGGATTCAGGTTAGGAGGCTGAAGAAACAAGTATTTTCCATTATGCTGCAAATTTTGTTCCTAAATCTTCTTATGTTTTCCTCTGCCATGTAGGACACAAATATCTCTCACGTATATACTGGTCACAGTTATCAGTATTTTTTAATAATGGTTTAAGGAGAAAGCACAATACACAACTTCTTTTCAGATCTAGTCCTCCTGTTGAAAGCCTTACAATGTTCAGGCTGTATATCTGCTTTTTTCCCAATAAGAAAGATTATTTCTCACGCTAAGTATATATAATTTTTTTCCTGTGACATTATACAAGTAATAGTATTCTTTTGTACTCGTACAACAATTATGGGAATGAAAGCCTTACAAAGCACAACCCTCTTCAGAGTGAATTTGGTGTAGCACACAAAAGGAAATCAAAATAAAAGAAGATATTTATGTAATCAGTAGTAATACGTGATCAACTCTGTGCTTCTGTGTTTTTAGGCTTCTATTTGACACTTTCTTTTGAAACAGTAGGATCACTTGTAATAACATCTTTGCCTAGCCATGTCCGTACTGATATGTATAGAACAGCGTGTTGCAACTCCCCTCTAAGATCCTTGAGGTCACATAAAATAAACAAACAAATAAACAGACAGACTTTTCTTCCTTAAGGTTATCTTGTGATCATGGAAGGTGGGACATCCTTCTCCTGTTTGATTATCCTAGGCTATTAAAATCAAAAGCCTGATACGTTAAGTACACATATTCGTTTAAAAATGTGGGGGTTTTCTTCATAAGCAAGACACTTTTGGGAAATTATCCTTTTGCTGAATACATTTTCATTTCCTTGGAAAATATATTGGGGTGATGAATGGGGTGGGGGGAGGGAGAGAGAGAACCTTTTTTGTTAATCTTCTGCAGGAAACAACAAGAA
>VYZQ01052691.1:0-2500 GCA_013400655.1 Mystacornis crossleyi | reverse complement strand
TGTGGAACAACTTTTTGCAGATCTGTTTAACAGATTCCAGTCCTTTTGCACTAAAAAGAACAAAACAATGAGTTTTGTAGAACTGGAAAAATTATTTCTATTTAAAAAAAATTTCAAGAACAACTCCAGCTTGTTCTGATAATTATCTTTTTTTATTTGTAAAAAAATACCTATATAGATATCTAAGTTGGAACATTATTGAAATGAGAAAATGAAATTTAGGAATTAAATGAGATGCTTTATACACACACGCAGCAATAGTTCAGGCATACTGCAGGGTTCCATGATTATAAGCACTTCAGAGATACATACATGCACACACTCACCTGCTCATTAGAAATATTACATTTATATTTCTTGCAATTTCTCTTGTCTTCTGAAACACTTATATTTATATGCTAGAAAAATACAAACAGAATGGCATACAGCACTATTTAAAAAATATTAGATATGCCAATGGACCTCTCCTTACTTTGCAGCTTCTCTAACTGGTAAATTAACAGGGATTTTTTCAGGATGCACTTGTAGGATTTGAACGTATTTCTCTACTGGAAAAGTTATTTCATGGAAATAAAAATCTGAAGATAGCTGCACCTTTTTATCCAGTGCTGGGCTGTAAAGAACTTAATAGCCTCTCAGTATTTTTAATGCCTCTGATATTACACAGCTAACAAATAATTTCAGAATTCAGTTACCACAATTAGGAATTTGAAGCAGGTGGCTCAATAATGGGGCTTTTTCATTTCATTTATTAGAAGGGGGAGGAAAAAGCCCAGCAACGCAGAGCTTCATTTATTTTCATCAGCTCCACAGTAAGAGCATGGCAATTTGCAACACCAGAATCATTTCAAGTACAGCTTTGCATACATCATTCATTTCTTTAGTTTTAAAAGCTTCTTATCGTTCAACCAAAATTTGAAAAGATAATTTCCTGTCTAAAGTCCAATCTGGTCTGAGCATCCTGGCTGCTTTTTAACACTATGTTGGCTTTCTTGGTAAGCAGATGGAGTGTCGGTGTTACTGCTGCGTGACCCCCAGGTGAGTGTGACTTTGCCTGTGTGTGCCTGTGCGTAACACATCCGCAAGCAAGAGCTGTGCATGATATCCAATTTCCAGCTCGAAGTTTGCCTCACCTTCCCGTTCGCTAGGAAGAGAGCTTAATTTAATTTCGCTTCAGTCCCAAGCCTGGCAGCAGAAGCAGCATGCTCCCAGCAGGAGGATGCAGAGTTTGCAGCGATGTAGCCGCGGGTTGCAGCCCGGCCGCACGGAGGGCAGCACTCGGTAGGGCTCCGGCAGCGTCGGGGTGCGCACCATCCTCTTCATCCCACTGTTTCTTATGTGTGGATTCGTGTGTGTGTGTGGATGTGGGGGGCTTGCACCTCGCAGAGAGCCTTCCTGCCTTTTCAGGGAATGCAGCTCCGGATGCACTGTCGGCCCCGGAGTCACTTTGTTGGCTTCTCCACTAACATGATGTCTGTATGCTGCTTTGAGAACAACAAAGCTCTGTTGCTCTTGTGCCAAAATAAAGGCATTTTACACAGCGTGAAGGTGCCTCGATTTCTGCATGTATTGTGAAGGGTCTGGGCAACGGCTAAGGAAGACGTCAAGGAAATGTGGTAATAGTCTGGGGCCAGGTGACAGGTCTTACTGTGCAGTAGCAGGTTGCTCAGGCTTAAGTAAAACAGAGGCCTTAAAGTGGCCCCAGGTGCTGCCAGTGGTAGGATTTGCAGCCTCAGAATGTCTCACAATTTAGAGATCAATTCAAGGCTGCAACCACAACTGCTGTCACAGAGCATGAGTGGGCTATTGCTGTCCATTTGAGACCATGCATCCCCTTCTAACCACAGGAATTCCCATCAGACACCTCCCTCTGGTTCAGAATACAGGCAGAAACTTTGTTTGGAAGCAATCTCTCTGAAGACTTTGAAGCCCCCCTGCACTGTACCATGGGCCCTGTGAAGCTGAACCAGCTTGTGTTTGCTACTGGGCTAAGTGCCCAGCAAAGAGCCCCTTACCATGGCAGAGAGAATCTGTTACACACGATACCATATTAAGCAATTAACAGGGTTGTGGGGCTGAGCCTAGTGCCTATCCTCTGCAGTTTAATAATTTCTCTGTTTGCAAGGTTTCTAGCAAATAAGACATACATGTTCCTCGCCTTAGCACATCAACAGTGTCTATGGGAAAGGCAGAGACACAGCGTGCACTGCTGATCTGCTCAGGAACACGGTCATATTGGGCACTACTAATCGGAGGAGGTGCAGCTTCTCAGCTGATTGCTCCTGTTCTGACTGCATAGTCAGCTGCCTGCAGACAGGATGCTGCCCTGGTAAGACCTTGCCCAAACATGTACAGCTCCATGTGGAAATTTTGCAATTCTTTGTATGAATATGTACTTGACAGTAAGCATTACTGAAAAGATTCTCCTTTTGCCAGGTGTTACTGCTTTCAAACCAGATAAGGAATATTGGTGATAATTTAAAATTTAAAATAAAAAAAA
>VYZQ01052690.1:2528-16884 GCA_013400655.1 Mystacornis crossleyi | reverse complement strand
ACCCACCATCAGTCTTCTCTGAGCTGAATAAAACCAGCTTCCTCAGCATTTTGTCCTACATCACATATTCCAGTCCCCTATGCATCCCAGTAATCCGTCACTGAACTTACCCCAGTTATTCAGTGTTAAAAAAGGTCATAAAGTACAGTATTGCTTTATATAACACATTATTATATACCTGTCTATAAGGCACACTCATAATTTCCAAATATCAAAGCATTGACATAATCACAAAAAGGTGCGGGTCGGAGAGAGCTTTAAAGGTCATCAAGTTCCAGCTCCACTGCCATGAACAGGGACACTTCCACTAGACCAAGCTACTTGAAGCTCCATCCAACCTGGAGTTGAACACTTGGAGGGATGGCGCATCCACAACTTCTCTGGGCAACCTGTTCCAGTGCTTCACCATCCTTATTGCAAAATACTTTTTACGTATGTCCAATCTGAATATAAGCTCAGTTTGAAACTACTCATTCAAATAATGACAAACAAATCTCTACAACAGTGGAATGAAAGAAGGTAAATTATTATCCCTTCATCCATGAGCAAGAAAATATGTCTCAAAGAAGTTGGGAAATTTTGTTCAGTGTTACACAGCAAACAATACAAGACTTCAAACCCCTTTTTCTCTATAATGAAGTTTGTCTTTTCAGTTCAAATTTCAAATATTTCAATGCTGGTGAGGATGTAACTGGTGTCCAAAATTCTCACATACTATACTTCACAAAAAACTATTATTTTTTTCATGGCTTTCAATAAAAATAGTTGATTAGTTCCTTTGTAAGAAAGAGGATTACTTACTGCCTTCCCATGTACAGTGTAAGAGGTTCAATGCCCCCTCTACTCTTTTCCAGTGTTGAAGATGAAAGAAAGCATATGCTATTGCTTCACTGTCCCCTCTCTTCAGAATATGTTCAGGGGGCAGAATTAGGCTTTTCATTTCTAGTAGATACTGAAATAAAAAAGCAGAGCACAATTACTGCAGAGGTAATATAAAACACAGAAAGCTGACTTCAATTCTATAATGTACGCTAGAAGGTCTATTTCCTTAAAGTACTTTCTATTATAAGTGTTTCATCAAATGTGTAACATCACCAACTGCACTTAACACAGGTATTGAGTTATTCCCAAAGACTGAGATATGCTGTCAGATGGTTCTGCTCTTCAGCAGTAGTACAGGGACTACAGAGAAATTCAAAATGAAACATCTCTCTTATTGAAGGAGATGAAAAAGAGGGCTGAAAGCAGAAAATGGAACTGAATTACAAGAGCTTTTTAATTGAAAGTGTTTATAATAAAATGAAGAAGACTTTGGACATTTTGATGCACAAAGTCTTTCTATAAGGAAATACACAGCACTCATGGTTTGCACACAGGTTGCTGCATTTACTGCATTGCCATTAACTGGTTGCTAGGTCTATGAACATGCAAGATTGGCAGCCATCTAAGTAGCTAATAACAAATTACAACGTAAAAATGTTACAAAATGTAACAAATGCATGATTTCCCGGGGTGGGGTGGGGGTAAAAGTATAGGAACTTAAAGCTCGCTACTTGAAATAGTTGTTGAATGTGTTATTATAATGAAAAGTACCACTGGCTAAAGCCACAAGCAACTTTCACAGAAAATTTCCCCATAACTGGCTTTCCTCGCTAGCAGAAGCAGATGAAACACCGAGAGGGTTCATGTCACGGGAGAAGACAGAGGTCTCAGACATTCTTCAAGCAGATGGTTTTTTCCTCCCTCCTCAATCCATGAGCTAGAGTAACAGTTAACCAGGCAACTCACACCAGTTCAGCGGACATCTCATCACTGGTGTTACTACATTCCAGTTAGTGGAGGGGAAAGAGACAGCAGAGGGGAAAGATATACCCCTTGTTATATGCCCCTTGTTGGCATCCTTTACAGGAAAAGGAGCAACAGACAGAAAATAGGCTGCTGAATCACCTCCTGTTTGCCAGTTCTCCTGAGGAGCGTTACGTTTCCCAGCTGTGTGCTGACTGCTCTTCCACAGCACAGGGAAACTGTCGCTCTCTTCCAGGACGCCTGGGATCAAACATTCTCCCCGACAGACTGTTCAAGTTAACACAAAAGGCAGCAGGGGAGTCGGGCCCTGGCACAAGCTGGGAAAGGGAAGTTATGGCTAATCACTGGCAAAGAAGGAGGGAGTGTGCAGCCCCTCCATTTCACCCTGGGCTACAGCCTGGTCTGGAAGGAGGAGGACTGCAGGACCTAGGGACTGACAACTTCCTAGGGCAGGCACCCATGAGGAGGCCATGAGGCACCGGAGGCAAAAGGGAAGCATGGGTGGTGTCAACCCTGCACAAGTCCACTGACTTTTGTGAACAGGATGTGCTGGTGCAGAAAAGAAGGCAAAAGAAAGGAATGGGGATTGAAAGTCAGCCTTGTGGAAAGGAAGAGAAAAGGGCAGAGGGAAATGAGCACCAACAGCATGATGTCATGAGTTTGTCCCAGAGTTTGTCACCCCTTTGTCTGACGGAGCTGTCGAGCAGGTAAAAGATTTGGAGAACTCATGATCGAAACAGAGAACTGTCAACACTGGGAAATATATAAATACTTCAAAGGGGAGAGAGAAATCACGCTTCTAATGTGGGTAACAGTATTAAAGGAGGAGAAACTGATTTTAGCAGTGGGAGTAGTTGTGTGATACCTGGATTTTCCCTAAAGCCTTTCAGAAAAATCTGAGAGAGCTGCAGAGCAGATGGATTAAGGGAGGAAGCTGTAATGTAGTAGGCAGTCCAGGGGATTAAGGGTGACAGAGAAGAGAATAAAGAGCTGAGAAGAGGGAGAGAGCTGCCAGGCTTACACAGATACAGCAAACATTCACTGGCCTAATGAATGCCTCACCCTTTTAAAAACACATACTATACCTGTTGAGCAAAATGGAATACAGCTGCAAGAGCTGCAGGTTTCTACCTGTTTTATTAATTTAGAACATAACACTTATTTCCATATTTTCTGCAAAATTAAATGAGAAAGTAAGTTCTCAGTATTCAAATACTTCAACCAAAGGAAAAAACATAAACAAACCCAATGACACGTCACTATTTCTAGGGAAAGAAAAACAAGGAAGAATTGTCATATTACTAAGAGCATTAAGAGGAAAATGTGTTATTTTGATTCTTATATATTGCTTGCTATCAGCAATTAAAAAGAAATCAAGGGGATATACCAGATGGAAGGATATATCTTGACACTTGCAAATCAAGCTTAGTCCTCACTCAGTTATATTGACTTTTCAGTCTGCATTTTTCTCAGTTTCAGAAAGAAACTGTTTTTAAAAGTTCCTCAGATCAAAAATGTGAAACACTCCTCCCTCATTAGTCTATCACAGCTACCTTCCCGAACAATCTGTAACCTGGTTTGGTGATATTCAAGAAGACACACACACAGAGTTGATAGGTGGCTCAAGACTATTTGTGACTCATAATTGTTTTTATTTTATGTGTAAATGTCAGCCACACCTTTTGGGCATACAAACTATCAATTAATTTATTCTGGAGGCATTTCCAGCAGGAACACTGACTGTACACCGCCCCAGAGAGATCCTGTCTGGAACACTTTGTACAGTTCTCATCAGACACTTTCCAAAACAAAAAAGATCAAATTTCTCAAGTACACAAAGAAACGGCTTTGGGAGACAACACTTGAAGGCCTCCATCTACTTAACTTCTCTGAACATTAGTAAAGGGTACCAAAAAGCTACCTAGCTGTTAGTAGGGCTTTATTATGGAAGGAGAGGTATGACTGTCCATGAAAATTAGGATGGTCTTCATGTCCTAGAATATCACATCCACTGGTACACTGCTGTATTTTCAAGGAGAGCTGAGGAGCCCAGAGGGCATTCGGGTTCCTGGAGGTTTTGCTGGCCGGGCTAAGGGTCTGCCTGGAGATAGCATAGCCAAGGGCAGCCCCATTTTATGGTAACTGCAGGCTACTGGTCTCAGACCTTTCAGAGGCAAGACTGAGTCCCAGCAATCTGCTGGGTTTCTAGCAGGTTGTCTGTGAAACCAACACAGTCCCCCTGAAACATTACGTATTGGACAAGCAGACAAATTCCAGTCAAATTAACTAAATAATAAAAAAAATTAAAATCTTTCTTTAAAAACTATCCAATGAGCTGCAGTCTTCATGCTGCCCATATTATGTGTGAACTACAGTCCTGACTGACTACTGCATGCAACAAACATCACCAGCTCTTGGAAAAAAATCAGCTAAAGACACCTGACTGTAGTTTCCAAGAGGCTGCTATTGCACTTCATCAAAGGTACTATATTAGATAGGTGCAGTCTTCTCTTCAGCCACCCAAGACTTCGGGATGGGAATCTGACTATTCATATCTCAGAATTTCCAAAGGCCTTATTCCAGAACACAGCCCTTATTGTCACAGGACTAATAAGGATGCAATCACACCACTAAAATTCATACTAGTAACCTACATCTCTTGACAGACTCCCTATTAACTCTAACTCCTGATACACCGGCATCCACTCAGATTGAACTACAACCTTCACAATTTAAGTAATAAAACTTCAATACCTTATCAATCCTTTGAACACACAGGGAAGAGGGGAGCCCTCTATCATCCTGACAGAGCTCTGAACCCAAGCATGGTTCCACTTCAGAGGGAGAATCAAACAACAGGCTAAATAAGAAACCTAGCTAAGAGCTAAGCATTCATGGAGGAAATCTAGATGGTGAGATCAACACAACTCCAACTGCATTTGTTTTTCAGGAACAAATGAAGACGTTTAACTAGAACAAGAAATAGAATGCTGTCACCACCTGGGCTTATCATATTCCTTTAAAAAATGAACCAGCTCAGAAACAAACAGCTAGAAAATCTCAGCCACAATGATCTCTTCACTCCTGTGGCCAGTGATAGGACTTGTGTTGAGCACTGGAACGGGCTTCCCAGTGAAGTGGTCACAGCACCAAGCCTGACAGAACAAGCTTTCGGACAATGCTCTTGGGCACATGGTGTGACTCTTGGGAATGGTACTGTGCAGGGGTGGGAGCTGGACTTGATGATCCTTGTGGATCTCTTCCAACCCTGGCATTTTCTCTGATTTGATGATTCTATGACCCAGCCTAATGAAGTTAGAAGAAAATACTGGAGTTGCATAACGATTCCTGCCATCATGAGATAGCTCAATTAGCCCTTTGCCACTGCATTGTTCTGGCTTGGAATTTTCTGGGGGTTGTCTTTTTTTGCTTTTTCTGATTTCTCTCTTCTCTCCCTCTAACCTAACCTTTTTTTTTTGTCAAAGACCTGTATTTAGGAGTTACAAAAAGTGTAACAGCAGTTTTCATGTGCTTCTACAGAGGACTTCTGGGCCAGTTACATGACATTGTGATAGGTACAGCTTAGCTACAGCCATTCTGTACACATACAGGAACGTCTTTTAACAAGCATTTGGAGAATGACAATGGACCTTGTATACATGAAGTGCAACAAGATGGAATTTATACTCCTCTTGCTTAAATCGATTGAGTTAACATTATTTATTTCACAATATTGACAGCTCTCTGGCTCCTAATTCTCTTCTGCTGGGAGTGCTTTTAGCATTCCACATTACTTCAGTGACCTTTTATAAAATAAATCAACCTAACTCAGGCAGGTTTCTTTCTTTTTCTCAATTGTGCAATTCGACTCTGAAATTACAGCTCAGGTCACAAATAGGCAACAGCCACTCCTGCACCTGCGACAGCAACCCTCCAGGCCAGAATACGAGAATTTAACATTGTTTGAACAGGAATTCTCCTCCTCCCAGTGGGATGAACAGCATAAAGTTTAAGAAAGTTCCAAGATACTGGTTTCTACATGCCCAGTGAAGCCACTTCTAGGTCACCTTTCAAATTCTCATTGAATTGATGGTAATTAAGAAGCTTGGCCTTTTTGCTAGAAATACAACAACAAATCACTGTCTCACTGAAGAGTTAAAAACTCTCTCAAACATATCTCAAATAGTTTCTCTGTAATATCATGGGGTGTGTGGAACAGATTAATTTCCCATCTGGTCTATGAATTTGTTTGCATTATTTGTTTCTATTAGCAACTACAACTTACTAGGAACCACACAAGCATAGGGACAGATGCAGTTCTTACTAAAGAAAATCAAAATAAATAAGAAAAAAATGAGAAGAGATGCAATAGAGAACAGATGAATCTTTAGAAGTGTTTATGTCAATGGTTTGCTACATCCTTTTAAGAGACTGTTTAGAGACAAAACTGTCATTTCTTAAAGTAATATTTAAGTTGTCTGATTGAAATGCAGCATACTTCAGCAGAGACTCTCTTCAAATCAACTCAGCTCCTGGCTTACATACCAAACCCATACAACTGTGTGCAGGACATACTTTTGACTCACTTTCAGCAGTCAGATATACAGGCCATCATCTGTTTTCTCTTTAATGAATACCTCTGGTCTCATACATGACAGAAAGGAGGGGGGTGCTTTTCATGAGGAATTTGAATGAAGGGAAAGAGCTCTGCAAATCAGTTCAGGAAGGGTGTTCCAAAATGTCCCAGAGACAGCTGTGGTAGCTTATCAGCATTAGCTTTTTATAGTCCTATTACATACAAGCAGGGAAGCCCCAGACACATATAAATAATATTGATGAAGTCGTGTGTCTGTGTATACACATACCTTTTTTCCCAACCACTCCACAAATTGTGTACTCTTCATGATATAGTATGTACATACAAACCCCTCTGGAATTATAGCTTCAGTGGCAATAAAACCCTCTCTGTTTAACTCTTAAATTTTTGTGTAGAATGTTAAATAATTTGTCACGATTGTAGTTTATTTCTTCCTCACTCTGAACAAAAAACTCATTAACGTTTAAATCCTAGAGAAACTCTGAACACACACTAGTTTTGTGGCCTTGTTAGATTTCTTGTGATGCTGCTTGCTAAAACTTATCTTATTTCATTTTAAGAAAATGGGATATGACTTCAATTACAACTGAGTGGAAATAGAGGTGTAATATCCACACTGCGTAAAATTATAACCAAAAATGTACTTTCACACCTTAATATCCCTTAGCTAATAGCAGAAGGAATGAGTGTGGAATCAGCACTGCTGTATATTAATCTGTATTAGGCTATTCTGTTTTAATGTTAAAATATGAACTAAAAGAACCTCTGGAGTCTGCGCCTATTACTACCTTGTTATCCTGGTAATTTATGTTTCACAAAGGTTTTCAATTTCAGAGTGTCAGACTTTGAAAAACACAGGGAATCAATTAACATGAACTTAAGGACGAAGAGGACTGGAATTTTTTTTAATCAAAAGTACAGAAAATAATACAGAATAGTACAGAAATGAATCTGCATTTCACACACAGGCATATTTGTGAGAGAGGAAATTCAGCCTCCTATTTAACAGCCACCTAACCAGAAGCTGCCTAGTAAGAAGGTGCTCATAAAGATGAATGGAAGTACTGATCTACAAGAAACGCAGGATCTTGGAGGTCTGGAAGTGCAGAGATTATGGAACAAGTGTCATAACTCACAGTAAAGTAGATTTTGAGACGGAGGTCAAACCAAAGAACATCAAGGTCTTAAGTATAAACAGAAAGAGAAAAAGCCAAAAGGTAGTAAATGAAGACTTGGCCTCAGTTTCATGGCAGTGCACAGCCTGGAGACAATAGCAGGATGGACATTAGGAGCACGCACAGAAGTGGAGGCCGGTGCACCAACCACCTCTGGCCCTGACCAGTGAATAAACCAGTCCCAGAAACAGCCAGACTAGCAAAACTGACCTAGAGCAAAAAGATCCCCACTCAGAGTAACTGAGCAGAGACATAAATGCAAAGCCATTCATTTAAAGAGGATAGAAACATTGTGTGTTAATACGGGAACGTTATTATGAAAACTGTTAGAAGAGACTGTGCTGGAAACAATTATCAAAAGCATGGAGATAAGTGAGGAAAATGGAACAGGCTCCCAAGGACTGCTCATGACAGGCTAAACTGGTATTTTTCCTTGGCAAGATGTCTCACTGCGCTTCAATAAAACATTTAGACAGGTTCTCCCTGAACAGGACTGGGCCAGAGAGTTAAATACCACCTGGGCAGAAGAGAAATACCAATGGTTGTGCTGTTGCAAGAACCATTGGGATGGAAGAAAGTAAACAAAGAAGGCCTGGAATCAAGCTTTATTTAATATTTTCATTTTATAGTAAGGCACAAAAATAGAAGCTCAGGTAATAATACAAAAGGACGCATCTCACTTAAACTTTGTTGTCTAAAAATCAGGCTTTTACTGGAAAAGAGTTGCTCCTTTCATAGTCAGTGTACAAACACTGAGGAGGAAAAGTCTGTCTAAAGAACTGTNAACTGGTATTTTTCCTTGGCAAGATGTCTAACTGGGCTTCAATAAAACATTTAGACAGGTTCTCCCTGAACAGGACTGGGCCAGAGAGTTAAATACCACCTGGGCAGAAGAGAAATACCAATGGTTGTGCTGTTGCAAGAACCATTGGGATGGAAGAAAGTAAACAAAGAAGGCCTGGAATCAAGATTTATTTAATATTTTCATTTCATAGTAAGGCACAAAAATAGAAGCTCAGGTAATAATACAAAAGGACGCATCTCACTTAAACTTTGTTGTCTAAAAATCAGGCTTTTACTGGAAAAGAGTTGCTCCTTTCATAGTCAGTGTACAAACACTGAGGAGGAAAAGTCTGTCTAAAGAACTGTCTAAGACAGTTCATTCTTTCCACTGCCTGTAGAGGAAATCTAGATGATTTTATTAAGCAAGCAGCCTAACTTTCAGACAGCTACACCATGCTGTTTAGTGGTTGGCATAACAGACTATGCTCACAGAGAAANCTGGGCAGAAGAGAAATACCAATGGTTGTGCTGTTGCAAGAACCATTGGGATGGAAGAAAGTAAACAAAGAAGGCCTGGAATCAAGCTTTATTTAATATTTTCATTTTATAGTAAGGCACAAAAATAGAAGCTCAGGTAATAATACAAAAGGACGCATCTCACTTAAACTTTGTTGTCTAAAAATCAGGCTTTTACTGGAAAAGAGTTGCTCCTTTCATAGTCAGTGTACAAACACTGAGGAGGAAAAGTCTGTCTAAAGAACTGTCTAAGACAGTTCATTCTTTCCACTGCCTGTAGAGGAAATCTAGATGATTTTATTAAGCAAGCAGCCTAACTTTCAGACAGCTACACCATGCTGTTTAGTGGTTGGCATAACAGACTATGCTCACAGAGAAAACATTTAATTCCTGCAATGCATGAGAATTAACCTTCTGCAACCCACGTGTACATATGGAAGAGGATTTGGGTTTCTCTTGACCAGACTTGGTGTTCAACTGTACCTAATGAACAGGCTCCCTACATTAACACATCCCAGTTTTCTGCTGCTTACTTTCAAAGGGCAATACTAGCCCAAAGGTTTCTGGGGTGAAGTTCAGGGGCCAAAAAGGTCCAGTGGCCAGAAAGCATCCTCCTTTAGCCTCTAGCAACCGCTTGGCAACATTCTTACTGCTGAGATACAAACCCCAGAGAGCAGGTATGGGAATTAGAACATAAATCCATTTTTCTTATTCTGTAGTTCTCAGCAATTTTTCATCTCTGAGCTTTGCATTCTCACAACTTAATGACAGGATGCTGCATAAGGAATTACTAATGTAACTTATATGAAGCACACCATGAACTCCAAAGATAGGGTTTTTTGTACAGCATGCCAAAAACATATTCTTACATGTAATCATCAAAACAAATAAAACACGCTACTTTGAACTAAGAGATCTTTAATGACTATTTTGCAAATAATAATCTATCTTTATGCATGATCTGCCTGCAGCACAGCATTTGGTGCATTCCACTTCAGCTAAAATTTCAAGTTGCACAGTTCTGAATGCGACACTGCAAACGAAAAAACTGTGCGTACTATCAGCTTCTTTCCCTTTCCATTGCTTGCTCTCTTTTCCACAACATCACTCACTATTCTAACACAAAAAATCAGGAGTTATATCTGCAGCAGTATTAGAGCTACAACAGTGTTTTCTCAATACTCACTTTTGGCACATGTGGATTAAATTCTACTGCTCTGTGAATAGCTTCTACTGCATTCATCTCTGCAGTACTCAGCCCTCGCCTTGACGCAGCCTCTGGAGAAAATCTGCAAAAGCAAAGAAACAAACACATTAGGTCAGAAATGCTAGTAAGAAAAAGTCAGAAAAGGAATCTAGAACATGGGCCCATGTAACCAAACTGAGTAATTTTCCTATGCTCTCCAAACTTCCATAGCAAGTGGAAACTCTGAGAGATCTATTACATCAAGGCCAATGAAAATCCCAGCAGAAGCGGAAAGCATGTTTGCATCTAATCATGGCAGAAAGTCAGTTCAAATAGTCCCTTCTCTGTCACTAATCTAAATTTGCTCTTGGTACCTTGCTAGGGGCATATTCAAGGCTAAAGTTTCAGAAAAAAAAAAGAAAAGGAAAAAAAAAAAAACCAAGACCAAAAAAACCCCCCAAAAAACAGTGCCGAATTATTGTTGGAGGGTTTATATTAAAAACAGGTTTGGGGAAGTTTTAGGAAGGTTCCCAACCCAATGCCCCTGGGTCAGGTTGGGATGGAAGCACGATGCAGCAGCAGTAGCAGGTGGTCTACTGGCTGCAGCACCATTGAGGGTAGCATGCCCAAACTGTGGGCAAATCATCTGCCCCAATGAATAAAAAACCAGACCATGCAATCTCTTTCTCACCTCACACCCCACGGCTAACTCCAGAGCTGTACTTGGCAGGCAGACACCACAGGGAAAGCTGTGACAACCTTAGCCCTGCCCTCCCAAGCTGGAGTCGCTGTGTAGGGAGGAAAGATGTTGCAGTAGGTACTGGCGATCTACAGGATAAAAAGAATGAAAGAAAATTACTTAGATCTTGATGTGTACATACACTTTAAAAGCAAAAACTGTCAGGATGTCAGTCAAGAAAATGGCTTTCCACTCCACTTGCTTTTCAACTTTAGGGGGGCATTTGACCCTCAGGTGCACAGACACAACTCTGCTTGGGATTTGTGTGAAGGCATCTGAGAGCAGAATGGGGATTTTTGAGCTCCATCTCACAAAGAGCTGAGCACTCTTTCAGAGTCGGCCAGTGCTCTCAAGTCCATAGGCATCAAATAGAAGTGCTCAGCACCTTGGAAGGTTGAGACCCAAGAGAAAAACATAAAAGGAATGAACAGATATTTGTATCTCTAAAAATATGAACGTCATCTACCTCTCAGAATCCCTGACATAATAATGCTAAATCCACCTGCCGCTACTTAATTAGATGAGCAGTCTTCTGACAGCACTTATAAAATGACATTGTACCAGTGCATCCACATTTAATTATTACCTTTTTGTGGTCAGGCTTACACAAAGTTGAAGAGGTTCAGCCACACAACCCTTTTTAGTTGCATCCTCACTATACTATCTAGGAAGCCAAAGCTCACCCAGACAGTATATATAAAACTGAAACAAGAACTGGATTTATGCTATTTCTCTTCTTTTCTTCTTCCTTAGTATCTGAAGTGCAGTGCTTAATCACTACAAATTTTTTATATATAAAGTAATTTTATCAATTTATCACAGGTCTTAATTTTCTTGCTAAACCAGCAATTGTCAGGGTGTGGGCTCAGCTAAGAAAAATCTTACGGTAAATCAGGAATTTTGCAGGACAGTGGTTCTCAAGCACTTACTTGTCAGAGACAGCTCTGGCTTTGAGCAATGCAGCTGTGTAACATATCGTTGCTGATTTTGGTAAACTTATATCTGTTTAAAAAAAAAGGAAAATGTTAACATTTGAAAACTTAAAAGTGCGCAGAAAGAAAAGTGTTTGATATTTAATAGTAAGCATGACATACAAAAAATTAGTATGCAGACTCAGAATACTTTCTCATCTTGGGACTTATGCTGCCACATCACATGGATTTTTAAATTTTCACCTGATATACAGGCTTTAAAATTTGTGTTAATTACCTCTGGAACTGCTATTTAAACAGCAACTGGGTTCATTAGAGAACTAATTCAAAGAGTGACATGATAGAGACTTTATGAAAGAATTCATTACTCCATACATAAATGTATAGATAATTTGGAGTACCTGAATTTTTCCATCGTTCACAAAATATCTAAGTAATCGCTGAGGGCTATCTTACTCACTCTTCATGTTTTCACTGAGAAGCAGTTGTCTAATACGAGTATGTGGCAGCTATACAATTTAAGACAGCTACTCAGGTAATAATGGATTTGACTCGCAAGCAACCACTGATTGAAGTTAAAGATCAACAGTAAAATAAGGTGTTTTGCTTCTTAAGAAAATATTGGACCAAAACATACATTCACCAGACACTCTCTGGCCTTTTTATCCTGTTCCAGAGACACACACGAACCATAAACCTGACTTAACCCATTAGTTACCGTAATTTATACGTTTTCTACCAGCAAATTGGCACAATGGATTCAAAAGGTAGAGAGAAATGCTGTTTAACAGACTTGAGTGATATATTTGTTCTCACTGTTACAGAGAATTGACTTCCACATTTTTAATCTCATGGTGTAACCCTTGGAGATGTCCTGTGCAGGGCCAAGAGTTGGACTCAATGATTCTTGTGGGTCACTTCCAACTCAGCTTAGTCAGTGATTCTGTGATTCTGTAATCTACCCAGCAGTCACATACTGTGACTGAAACATTCCAGCATAAAAAATTTAAAGATTACAGCTACACACACACAAAAAAAAACCCTCAACCCTAACCACAACAAACCAAACCCACTAAAGGTTGGATTCTGCAAACCCTTCTGCACACGCTGATAACTTCCTACAGCAAACAGCCAATGCTGCACAGGAAACACAAGCGCTGAAGCAGGTCCACTGCAAAAGTGAGGAGCAGCTCATCTGACCTTTGTTCTAAGAAACTATCTATGCTTTGGTTTGTCATTAAACTTGATTAGAAAGACAAAATTACCATGATGACTTGGTTACTTTAGGACTAACAGACACTTGTTATTTACTGAACTCATGTGCCTTGCAAGACAGGGCTCCAAAAGGGAGTTAAAGAGGACAAGCAAGTCATATCTCAGCAGGCACCATCCTTCACTTACTAATAACCTAGCAACCAGACACAATGTTATTCTGGTAGGCAGAAAACATTGCCAGAATGACTGAGGCACTTTGAAAAGGCTACCTGTTAAATCCTATTATCTTTTTATGCACTTGCACTTCAAGTATGAGATGTACAGATCCTCTTGGAGGCTTCCCTATAATATATTGCAACTATAATTTCACTGGAGTATGTAATCGTAGTGACTAAAATAATTACAATCAACAGCACGCAAAGTAGTTTGGATGATAGATATGTTAATTACTCCACTAACAGAAGACAGCTACAGACACAGGCATGAGCACATCTTCAATGACAGGAAGAGAAAATATTTCTAAACACATTCAATAACCCTCCACATACCAAGTTTTTCTTAACATCAGGAGTTAAAAGTTATTTCCAGTAAACAGAAATACCTTTTAAATATATTAAAACACAACAAGGTATCACAAAACACTATCTTTTAGTAGGCAGTAAGTGTTCCTGAGCTGAAAACATCTGTGCATACAGATTGCAAGCTGATTCACAATGAACAGCTGGCATCTGTAAGGAAGGGAAATGTGGTGAGATGAGGTAAGGCTCAGATACACCACGTGAGTCCTTTCTGCAGAAGAAATGGGATTTCTCAAAGAATGTTGTGTTCAAGTCTGATCACCCACGGTCAAGAACAACAAAAGCAAACAGAAGGACTGGACTGTTTTTGTGTCAAACCAAATGAAAACAAGATTGAGACAAGATTCCAGCTGTTTCCTATGCAGACCGATGTGGAACATCAGGAGAGGAGAAGCGTTGCTTAGGTAAAGACAACCTTGGCACAAGAACAAAGAGTTCAGAATTAAATTTTGGCTTGAGATTAAAAGAAGGTTTCTGTGAAGTGAACATTTGAAGCAGATTTCCAGGTAGAATAGTGGGGCAAACAAACCAACTAATTCTAGGGTGGAGCTTGCTCAGCCCACGGAAGGGGCAGTACCATGCAGGGAATGCAACAGCAGGGGCCCTGATTCACCCAGAAGGCCTCTTACAGAACTGTGCTCCAGAGAGTAAGCAGCACTTGTTTGACAACAATACTTATAGACCCCTAGCAATGGGAGAAATTGATACAAATGTTCATGTTCATCACAGAATCACCACGTGGTTGGAGTTGGAAGTGAGCTCTGGACATCATCTAGTTCATCTGAGACAGCCCTAGTAAGTCCATGCCTGCTTGCTTTCAGAATTGTTT
>VYZQ01052689.1:0-10274 GCA_013400655.1 Mystacornis crossleyi | reverse complement strand
GAGTGTTTATGGTGACGTCGCACTCCTCACGTGCTTCCCCGCCGCGGCACAACAATGGCGTCAGAGCCGCGAGCCGCGCAGGCGCGCCGCGGGGGCGGGGCAAGGCGCGGGGAGGGGAGCGGGCGGCGGGGCCGGGGCGGAAGGGCCGTGCCCCGGCACGGGGAGCAAAGGCTGGGACACGCTGTTCTCTTCCAGAGGTTGTGCGCGGTCGCCGTGGTCCCGTCGCTCATTCTGAATCCCTGGCAGGCATGCAGCCCTCCGAGAGGCTGGCGGGTGTCCAGCCGCGGGCCCCGGAGCTGGTGACCGCTCCACGCGTGCGCGTACAGCGGCGAGGAGGAAAGNCGTAACGGGGGGGGAGGAGAGGGGATAGTTTTTTTTTTTTTTTTTTTTTTTTTTCGCTCTCACCATTAAAGCTTTTTTCTGAGCTCCCTGGGATTGCAATTATAATGCGAGCGGTGTTATATTGTTGACAAAAACACACATCATACCCTCTAGAGTTACTTTCTTTCTCTTTCCACTGTCACCCAGTCATAGAAACATAAAATAGTTTGGGTTGGAAGGGGCCGTAAAGATCATCCAGTTCCAACCTCTCTGCCGTGTGCAGGGACACCTTCCACTGGACCAGGTCGCTCAAAGCCCCATCCCCCCTGGCCTTGAACACTGTCAAGGATGGACATCCAGAACTTGTCTTTGCAACTGGTTCCAGTGCCTCACCACCCACACAGGAAAGAATTTCTCTCTAATACCTGTTCTAAACCTACCCTCTGCCTGTTTGAAGCCATTCCCTCTGGTCTTACCATTCCATGCCCTTGTAAAAAGTCCCTCTCCAGCCTTCTTGCAGGCCCCCTGTAGGTACTGGCAGGTGCTGTAAGACCTCAGTATCACGGTACCCACAGGCACTACTAAGTTGCCCCGCTACTCATATACTAGATCTTTAATGTTAGTGAGAAATACACCACTTTCAAAATGATGGTTTTCAACACATAATACATTCAACACATCATGGGACAAAGGTAAATCTTAATTACAATCTCATCCCTATTAGCAAATATTCAGCTTTCATATGTGTACAGATTTATAAAGTCTGAAAGAATTCTCCTGCAGACATCAACAGATTTTGATTGGTCTTTATCTGGAAGAGTAGACAATCTGGGGTATTACTTTTAAAAAATTGGCTTTCACTATGTCTGCAACATTTGATTCTGCTGAGAGCCATAAATAAAGATGGTTTTTAAGACATTGGTTATATTCCAACAATAGCATAAAATATTTTGAGCAAATAGTATATCCCCAAATACCATTTATTTGAAACTGACAAATGAGATGCTTCCAGGGAAGTGATTTGCGACTCTGAAGGAGCAAAGGTAATATGTTGGGCTTTGGTATATGTTTGGTTTGGTTGGTTGGGGGTTTTAATTTCTGTCATAAAGTGGCATTGTAATTCCCTTCTGACTTCTTGAATTAAAAACCCATTTTGTTAGATTAACAGCCATATGGTACTTGCCATGGAAAACCAGATTTGCAATTTTCAAGACAAATACTGATCTGCTTCAAAGCCTCACAAGCCTGTTGTGACTCTGTACATAAATATGCATAAACTTGAGAAAATTAAATAAAAACAGATCACAAGTTCTTGTAGTAATATCTAGGTCTGGAAAGCTGTATCCATGTAGAAAAAATGGACGCCTTAGCTTTGGTGGTCCTTTTCTTTAAATTTTATAAGAGCATAACTTAGTGTTACAGTGAATACAAGGGAGAAGGCTACGCATTAAAAATGCATCACCATAAATTAGTTGCTTTGAGGGGTGCAACTGTTTTAGCCATCTTCCACTTAGGTTTCATCTCATTTGGTCTCCCATGTGTTCATTTTCATCCTTTCCTTTTCCTTTATTTCTTTCTCCTTGCATTATAAGCATACATTATTTACACACCCATCTGTAATCTTATTCCCCTCTGCACTTTTCATCTCTAACCTCCCTGAAATTTTCAAGGAACACTGGGGACTTCTTTTGATTAATTCCATTGCATCCCCTCATTCTGACCCTTCAACGAAATTGCTGTGTCAAGGTTTCTTTCCTAGGAGAAGCTCAAAATTAAGATTCACATCTCAGCTTTGTTAGCCAAGCCCCAATCTACAATGGACTCCCTGAAGTCTGCCCTCTTTACAAGCATGATTGCCATCTTCTAGTTCTCCTGTCTCTTGGACTTGATCATTAGCATATTGAATCAAAGCCTCTGTTTCTTTTTAGGAAATTGTGTCCATAAATACATATTTATCTCATGACTCATTGCCATATTTCTACTACAGCCATTAATTCTGATCCAAATTAAAATTTCTTTTTATCATCTGCAGACAGCTAACAGACAAGATGGCTTTACTTTCCTCCAGATTCTCTTGACACTCATCTTTCTCTTTTCAATATCAATATCCATCTGTCTCCAAGGCCCACAGTTTGGTTGATGCCTTAGTCTTAGAGAACTCTCTGGACTCTGTCTCTCATGTTTCACCTAGCTCCCATGCTGACATTTTCCAGTACAACAGCACCAAATCATAGCTTTCCCCATCTATCCATACAGCTGAATATTTTTTCTTGTAACATTCTGTTTGCTAACAGTGACCGATACCATTTTGCTATGTCCGAACTTCTGCGGAATGTTTTTGTCATTCATCCAGACCATATTATTTTAACCCTCTCATCTAACTCCTCCTGTTCATCTACCCACTCCCACCCTTCTACAGACCCCAAGATAAAATGCCATTACTCATTTTGAGGACAATTACCGCCCACTCTCACTCACTGCCATAGGTCCTGCTTCCATCAAGTCAGCTCAGTGCGAGACTTTGCCTATTACTGGTAAAATTTTCACACAAGTTGTGTGGAAGGCTTTTTCCTCAAGCTGACCTTCATGGAGCTGTCAACTAAGTAAAGAATTAAAACATAAATCCCACTGATATTACTGTTGGACATCAGTTAATTCTTAATTTTCCAAAGTTAGTAAGTTTTTCTGGAACACATCACTGGAATATGCAGTCCCAGAATATGTGTGGAAAGTCTTCCAACTTGTCATCTGTTTGAAGCATTAAAACTCAATACATTTGTTTATCTGGGCTTAGGAGCACGCCAATCCTTGGGAATCATCCATTACTCCCAAACGCAGATATCAGTCCCAGTGAATTGCACCTCTGAGTTTCAAATTAATCCTCATTAAATGACAATTCTCACACAACAACCAGGCTTGTTCTTTTTGTTTCCCAGGTATGTCTTTCATAGTTCCTTGAAGTCAAGCTTGAAACTTCTCAGGCTTAACACCGGTACTTTCCTTTGAGGGACATATGCTCAGTGCAGCTCCCTTCTTCTTCCAGCAGATGTAAGAAAGGAGGAGCCTTTGCTCTAAGTTACTTTGATGAATGATTAACTGGTCCCACAGAACTCATCTTGGGGCTCTTGTCCTACTGTGCTGCTCTCAGCGTGCCAGTCACCACTTACCTTGGTGTCAAGGAGGCCTGTACATTTCAGAGAACTCTCAGTCCCACAGACCAATTTACTCCAAGAGATATATATGACCATCTTCTAGCTACTTACCCAATCTTTTAGACATCCATCTTGGCCTTCTGCCTTGTTCTTTAGCAAATTATCATTGCCTAACAACGTGTATATTGTTACTCAAGATGAGGAGCAAAATTACTCTTTCTTATCAGGTTGCACTATCAAAGGACTACTGCAAGATTGGGAGGAATCTTTAGAGATCATCTAGTCCAACCCTCCTGCCCAGAGCAGATCACGAAAGACTGCTCAGGGCTTTGTAAAGTTTGAGGTTTGAGAATCTTTACGAATATATACACCACAACCTCCTCACTCAAGCTGTTTCATTAGAGTTGGGGTGCTTTTGGAATGCCAAAGGTTTTTCTTATGCTTAAACGGAATTTCTTGTATTTCAGTTTGGGTCCATTTTGTCATGTTCTTTCATTGACATACCACTAAAAAGAGCAGTTCTGCCTTCTTTACTCCCTCTCACAATCTATTTTTAGACATTGAAAAGATCCTCTGAGCCTTCTAGAGACTGAACAGTCTCACATCTGTCAGCATCTTTGTATGACAGATGGTCCAGTCTCCTAACTGTCTTTGATAGCCCTTCACAGGTCTCACTCCAGGATGTCAGTGTCTCCATTTTACCAGGGAATCCAGCACTAGACCAGCATTCCAGGAGTCTCTCACCAGGGCTGAGAAGTATCATCACCCCTCAGCCTGCTGGCAGTGCTCTTCCTGATGCAGCCCCGGACGGCTTTCTTTTCTGGCTCATCACTGACTTGTTGTGCACTGTTGTTGACACTCAGATACCTTTGTGCAAAGCTGCTTCCAGCCTATATTATTGGTGAACTACATTATTGCACTTTACAAACCTGAATGATACTCAACAGCAAGTTCTATAGGCTGACACAGTGCTAGCAGGTTCCTCTCCCTTCTCCATAAGCTCCTCAAGAAAATAATGGGACAGTCTGTAGCTCTATGCTAAAGTCCAACCTTTCACACACTACACAGATGGGAATACAAGGAGGAGGGTATCTTTAGCCTGGGGGCTCACTCTTCATTGGATTTTAATTAACCATCTGCTCTAAGAAGGAATCTTCTGTCACATAAAAGGTAGTCACAGCACACCAGCCAGCACTGAGCGTGCAGCCAGAGTGTTCCTGGCTTTCCTGTGGCTTCTGTTGCTGTCACAGCTGCAAGCATAGCTATTACTGCTGTGCCAAAAGCTGCAGCAGCTGCTCTTGTTGTTGTTGACACAGCTATTTCAGCAGAGTTCCAAGATACTCTCCTGTATTCAGAAGTGTCAGCTGCCCACATGTTCAACCACATGAAAACCTGGCCCACACAAGTGCAGATTCTGTCAAGTCCTTCCATCACAGGCTTAATTTGTACAAACAACCCCACAGCAGAGGAATGACGAAAAACAGTGCCAAAAATATCTTTCCCTTTGATCTTTACTTCTCCTCATAGGAAATCAATATATTTCAAGCCTTGCTTTGACATATGCAAACCACAATTTTTCTAGGCTACTCCAGTTTGTCACAGACCACAAGCAGATAGTGAACGGGGTGCTGTCTGGACTCTGGGTGCACAAGACATCCACGAGATAACTGCAGACTAGGCTTTTCAAGTTCCTTATATTTTAAGAGGTAGCAGCATGAATTGTATTGTAGACAATAAAGGAAATAGCCAAGGATTTAGCTGTGAAATGCTCTTATTTTCCCCATACAAGAGGAAAAGATTTTTTAAAAATCCTCCCATCCTGCTCCACAATTAGTAAAGCAGGAGGGAGATCAGGCCCTGGCTACATTCATACAAGTCAACCAAGAAAGCCCCTGGGCTGACCTAGTCAGCCTTTCCATTTTGTCATTAGTTTGCTCTTTTATATAATTATGGACCATACCATTTAAGGTTTCTCAGGCTAATGCCTAGAGACAGGGTTGGGAACAGCACAGCCACTCCAAGCAGGCAGCATGTAAATATGATTTAAAGGGCAGAAGAGGACTAAAGCACCTGGATTAAAGCTTCACTGTGCCATCTGCTCTCAAGGCCAGAGCTCCTTATGCACCCTGGCCTAATTTATTTGCCAGTAAAAATGTAGCCTCTGGAACTATTTAGGATCTACTCTACTTACCAGTTGTTTCTGCCTCAAAGCAAAAACTGAGAGATGAAGATACGACAGCCTAACCTGTTTCTCAAAGAAAACATTAAAAAGCACTACCCTGCACAAATAGAGTATGCAGGTAAGAGTACTGTTCCATGCTTAGCTGCCTTCTGCCACAAGGTTAGACAAGAATGGGGACAAACAAAGTATACATAGACCAAAACTAAAATGAAGAAAATATCCTCCCCCAGCAGCATTTACTTGCATTTAGAATGCGAAGGCATGGACATGTAGCAAGACATGAAGGCAGTATGCAGGTTGATGAGGTTTTTTGAAGCACTTGCACTGACACATTTTGTACATCCTTAAGCACAGCACTGAGTTCATGTTTGTGAACTTGATTTGTTTTTTTAATCTGTGTATCAATACAATTCCAGAATATGAATCAACCCAAAACATACAGGAGTTGTCACGTAAGAAAATATTATGGTTCATGTAACTGACCACCACCTTACAATAGCTTTTTTCTATCAATGGGGATAAAACTGTGAAGTTTTTAAATATAAAAGAAGTAGAGCAGATACTAACATGAATGCCCTGCATTTGTCATGCAAGGAGAAATTCATGATTGCATCAGCCTCCACAGAGGGTAGTTGGAAGCGATCCGAGAGTGATGACTAAACAGAAACTGATCTGTTGTTTGCCGATTGGCACGCGAGTATTGCCAGAGCTAGGAATGCAGAGCAGAACACAAATGGTTGTAACCCTATCACTTCTACATATATCATAGCAACAAACAACATTTCCTGGAAAGAGCAGAAAACTAACAGAACAATTGTTTTAGGGTGAGGGCAGTCAGTGTTTACTTCCTGATCTTAACTTGCCACCATAATCCACTTCAGAGATCGCTCCATTTCCCATGCAGGCTGAAATCCCTAAGTCTCTGAAAAAGAATAGGTGCTAAGCACTGCAGTACTAACATACTGAAAGGATTCCTTGGAGACAACTGATTGGAGTAATTTTAAGCCTCGATC
Source organism: Mystacornis crossleyi (assembly GCA_013400655.1). Classification (NCBI taxonomy): domain Eukaryota; kingdom Metazoa; phylum Chordata; class Aves; order Passeriformes; family Timaliidae; genus Mystacornis; species Mystacornis crossleyi. The sequence goes on along the minus strand of VYZQ01052689.1, from coordinate 3,606 downwards.
CAGCTTCAGGATGGGCACATTTTACAGTTGAGGATTGTTTTGCAATTACTCTATGTCACAAAACAGTGGGAGAGTAGATGGACTTCAGAGGTGTATCAGAGACTCTGCTGCCTCTTGCTATTTGAAATATTCGCCATAGGACTCTGATTGCAGAGTGTTAACTACAAGCAGTACACTCGCTCTTCACCACTTAATATAGCCCCTTTAATGAAATACTGACAGATTTTGGAAAGACTAATATCTGTGAAGGAACTACATTTACTCTAAAAAGCTCTGGATTTTAGTTTCTTGAACCAAAAAAAAAAAAATCCCACTAACTAGAAAATACACCTTTTTAAGAGAGGTTGTGGAGATACTAAAGCACTGCCTGACCAATTCCATGTAATGTGCTCCAGGATGACCCTGCTTGAGCAGGGAGGCTGGACCAGATGACCCACTGTGGTCCCCTCCAACCTGACCCATTCAGCGATTCTGTGACAGGAAGTTAAGTAGGATAGGGTTGCTGACTTTTCAGAACTGCAAGTGAAAGGGCTAAGAATAGCCAAAACAGAAACATGCAAATTGCTCTCATCTTGCCGTGCTTTTCCTGTTGCTTGCTGTTTTCACTCACAATGTCCACACAGTTCAAACCCACAGCATCAGCCGACCAGCAGTTTTCACTAGGGAAGCATGAACAAGCATTCATGGTGCAGACAGGACAGCACTTGGTTACAGCCACATAGTTGGTGGAAATTTCCTACCTTAACCTTGGTTCCATGTTTGACCTTATTTTGCTGCATACAGGCAGCATCCCTGAGGCTACTGTTAATCACAAATGTGGTTCAACAGCAACTGCTCCTTCCTCTGTTCTGAGATGTCAAAGACCAGTGGTGAGAATCAAAGCTATATTTTACCAGGGACATGATGACACTACAGTCTCTGGGATATATGCTAGCACAATTTACAGCAACCTCAGTGAGCCTGGTTTGACATCTTAAAGCCCTCTTTTCTGTGTTCAGAAATACTATATGTGTAACATAAAAAAGCTGTGGTCTCAGTCACTGTCCCCAATTTCCAGTAACTTTCAGTGCTACTTTATTATAGACTGCTGTCAAGTTTCAAATTCTGTAACATTCTGTAAATGTAAGAAGTGATAAAGTTTTCTTTTTGTATTGATTTTCAGTACACCTTTTTTCCCCCCTATTGATCCATTTCCATGCATTTTCACTTTTAATATTAGATACTGATAAACCAGCAGTCATGATTAAAAAAACCCTTGTGTTTATAGTCGATTGACCGTTTGGCATTAATTTATCACAGGACTATCTTCCTGTAAATGCACTGCCACATAAAATATATCAAGACGTATTTAAGAACTCCAGCTGCAGGAATCCACTGGGAAAGTAAAGATTCATGAAGCCTCTGCCAGGTATTTTTTAATATGTTTTTACCAAATTTCTGATATCCACAAATGCCAAATAGACTACTCCTACAACATTTGAGAATGTTAAGTTACCTGACATTAAAAATCCTTTTCAGCGCTGGATTTGTCCTGCTAATGTTTTCTTTCCATCTGAGTGAGACTGATAAGCTCAATGAGCTTATCTGATGAGAAAAAATTCAGTAAGGCAATCATTATAATGCCTGTATGATCAAACAGCACTGACAGCACTTAAAGATTTAGGTATCACAAAAGAGCTTTTCTCTTTTTACTAAAACAAGCCTGATTAGGCAATTACCAAGCTTGATAGGAAAAAGAAACTACTTGTGCTCTTCCACAGCAAGTCCCAAATTTGTTGACTTTTCAGAATGGAGCGATGGTTAACTTGAAGAAGGGCCTGCAATTTAACAGTTTCAACAGTTCAAAAACATGAGTTTGGATCTGTCACAGGATATCCACTACTTGCAACAGAGGAGGAAGCAGTCTTTGCTCTCTCAAATCCTCTCAACTGATACTTCTTAGAAGTCACTTCCAGTATCCAAGAATCAGGAGTCAGATACAGAGGTAGCAAGGACTCACCATTAAACTTTAAATATTCTCTCTTCACTGTTTTGGAGATGGGATGTGGCCAATTGTTAGGGAAGACTGCTGTAAAACTGCTACTCATCATCCTTCCTTGTCATGCTTTCAAACTGAACATCTTTTAGGCAACCCACAATGAAAAATTAAAACCCCTTGAAGGGATTGGTGAGACTAGAGACACTGAAAAATAATTATTTGTCAAGATATAAGAAAAGCTCCTCTTGAGGAAAAAGATGTTATCAAACTGAGAGGAACTGGGTACTACTGCTGTAGTGCCTATTACTGTCTAGAAGAGCTAGAGAAGAAAGGAGAGAATGTGCACTTCCTTTCTTGCACAGCACCCAAGGTTTCCTGTAGCAGTAATTTAGCAACAAGGATCAATGCAGCCAAGAAGAAGGAAGAGAAAGAGAAGCCCTCTCTTCACAGTGACCCTGCAGCTGCATCAGGTCCATGTTACTTGCCTCAGTGCACAAAGCAGTGGAAATAGACTGAAAAAAATAGTTGTTTTAATCCATCTTTCAACATCCTGGTATTGAATAAACACAATCTAAGATCTAAACTGGCCAGTGGATTATGAACAAGTATGCTGATCCTCCCAACAATCAAACTTTAGTTTACAGCTGTAGAACATGGCAATCAATTTAAGGTTTTAGCCCAGTTAAGCAAACCTAAGTCTTAAAAAAAAAAAAATTAAGACTAGAGAGATCATCTTGAAATAAGTTTTCATTTTGGAAGTAGAGCAATTTATAATTTTAATCATATTGCAGTAAAAACTTCTCCGAGCCAAACTATTTTCTGTTATCTTGGACAGAATAATACTTTGTCATAATGGTGACATTTTCATAGATTCTCACTTTTCAAGGCATCTCAAGACATTCCAGATTCTCCACAATTCTCAAAATCATCTCCATCTCATTCTGTTCAATAGAGGGGCCAATGACAGCTCCAAAAAATCCAGGAGCAAAGAGTATACATTGTTATTTGATGGAAAAAGCCTAAATTTATTACACAGCTACATAATTGAGANTACTCTACTGTTCAGATCACTTAACTCCTTTCAGCTTATGGAGATTCCTGACCTGCATTTAGACCTTTTTTTCTGACAGCATTCAACATTTTTGGAGAACTCCCATTTGAAACTAACCACTTTCCATGACCTCATACCTTTCTGCAAAGCTTTTTTAATCTGGTCGGGAAACAAAAGCAGAAATGTAATTACTAAGTTGTTTAAGAACTGTAGGCAATTTTCAGCGTGGTAGGATGCAAAAATACCTGTCCACAATGTGTAAACACTGAAGAAAAGCATGTAATATAATCACGGTAACACTCAATTTCTTGACTGCTTCAAGAGACCATCCCAGACAGTTCATCTGGACATTGGATAGCCCCATTTTGGAATCTCCATAAGCTGAANAAGAGTAACAGCAGCAACTGTGCAGCACAATTAAGAGCTAGTTTTGGGACCTTGTTGAGTTTGCACAGCAAGTAGTGCCAAGGATCTTGGTCATTGTCTGCAACTCCTTGACACAACTGTAGTAAAAGTTATCCTCATAGCATGATATACTTCCTGACTTCTCAAGAAAAAAGATCCTAGGATTTGATGC
>VYZQ01052686.1:1210-11800 GCA_013400655.1 Mystacornis crossleyi | reverse complement strand
TCCGTGGCTCCGGGCTGGGCGTTCCGAGGATGGAGAGAGCCATGGAGCAGCTCAACCGGCTGACGAGGTCCCTGCGCCGCGCCCGCACCGTGGAGCTGCCGGACGGTAGGAGCGGGGCCCTGAAGCAGCGGTCGGTCCCGGCGGCCTCCGCGCCCGGGCCGGCGGGGATGAGTTGAGGCGACTGGGGAGAATGGGAACGGGCTTCCTCTCTCCGCCTCTGACAGGCTCCGTGTATTTGTCGTGGTGACAGCGACAGCGGTGTCCCCTTCCTTCCCCCGCTGCCTCGCCGCCTCCGTCACGGAGCGCGGGGGATCCCTGCCGGCTGCTGCCGCCCCTGAGCCCGGGCGAGCGGGCGCCCGGGGGTGCCGGACACCGTCTGTATTCGCTTTTAAATCCTTCGTTAGGTGTTTCGACGATGAAAGAGTAGTAATGACAAACCTTTGTATTTGTTTGTTTGTTTGTTTTTTAATGGTGCTGGATTTTGTTTGAAAAGGTATTTTAAGTCACTGTCACCCGTCACAGCCTATTTTTTTTGTCTCTAAACCGGTTCACGTGGATGCTGGTCCCCTATATCAGGATGGATTTGAAAATAGAGCTTCAGGCTCTTCTGGCAAGTGGTTTGGTGTTCCAGCCAGGTCCAGTTTTTGGGAGGACTGACTGTAAAACTCTTGGATACGCAGAATTTCTGTTCTTGTGNGGGCTTTGAAAACTCATCCCCCTCATCCCTTCTCTTCCGTGGCTAAACACGCGACCTGACGGAGACCGCCCCCGCCACCGCCCCCGGCTCCGCCCCGCGCACGCGCGCAGGCTCCCGGGGTGGCGGCGGCCTGGGCGGCCTGGGCGCCGCCAGCGCCGCGATGGGCTGAGGGCGGGCGGCGGCAGCAGCACCCCTCCGTGGCTCCGGGCTGGGCGTTCCGAGGATGGAGAGAGCCATGGAGCAGCTCAACCGGCTGACGAGGTCCCTGCGCCGCGCCCGCACCGTGGAGCTGCCGGACGGTAGGAGCGGGGCCCTGAAGCAGCGGTCGGTCCCGGCGGCCTCCGCGCCCGGGCCGGCGGGGATGAGTTGAGGCGACTGGGGAGAATGGGAACGGGCTTCCTCTCTCCGCCTCTGACAGGCTCCGTGTATTTGTCGTGGTGACAGCGACAGCGGTGTCCCCTTCCTTCCCCCGCTGCCTCGCCGCCTCCGTCACGGAGCGCGGGGGATCCCTGCCGGCTGCTGCCGCCCCTGAGCCCGGGCGTGCCGGACACCGTCTGTATTCGCTTTTAAATCCTTCGTTAGGTGTTTCGACGATGACAGAGTAGTAATGACAAACCTTTGTGTTTGTTTGTTTGTTTGTTTGTTTTTTAATGGTGCTGAATTTTGTTTGAAAAGGTATTTTAAGTCACTGTCACCCGTCACAGCCTATTTTTTTTGTCTCTAAACCGATTCACGTGGATGCTGGTCCCCTGTATCAGGATGGATTTGAAAATAGAGCTTCAGGCTCTTCTGGCAAGTGGTTTGGTGTTCCAGCCAGGTCCAGTTTTTGGGAGGACTGACTGTAAAACTCTTGGATACGCAGAATTTCTGTTCTTGTGAGTCATGTGCTGTCACTGTACATTCTTCAGGGCTTACTTTTATGGATCAGTCTTTGGCTGCCTGTCTGCCAGCTTTCGTCTCCATTGGTGGAGGAGAGGGACTAATAGTCTGTTTTTTCTGTGCATTCCCTGTTTGGATTTCCTGGTGTCCTCCTGAACTGAGCTGCTACACCCTTCACTTATGTCACCTGTCACAGTTCCAGTGTCTTCCAGTGCAGTTGCTCATAAATTTCACTTGACAGGCAAGTTTCAGGAGGATTTTGCTGCTGCTTGTAAGCCTTTAAATGGCAGCAATGAAAATTTGCCTAATACTATTCACTTTAGCTTAAACTTACAGAAATAATGGAGTAGCACCAGTTTAACTAATTGAAGATGCCAATATGAATAACGCTGTGCACAACTTGTGTTGGTTGAAGCTGCTTTAAATTTACTCCTCTACTAATGTAGGTAAATTGATTCTGTATTTCATCTGTTTTCTTCACATCTTGGGCATTTTTATCTTACACTTCAGAGGCGGTTATGTCTTATGGAATGGCAGTGCAAGTGCAAGCCCTGAGACCTTTGGAACAAGTATTTCTATCACCCTGTAACGCAGAAGGAATGTGAGTTCTATGCATTCCCTAACAATTGCATGAAACAAATCAGTGGGACTGATATAAGGAGATAAATGGGCTTAACACACTGATGTCTCATTCCAGGGTCTCCATTCAATGGCCATCGAACTTTGGGTCTGTCTTAGCTCATTACATATCTTCTTTCTTGACCTTGATGTTCCTTAGGTTCATGCAGTTCTGCCCGAACTCTTCTTGAGAAGCAGGTTTAACTTGCAGTATATTGCTCCAAACATGTTCAGACAGGATCAGCTTGGACTATTCCACACCAGGCTAGTATAGTATGTAGTTTGGTGGCTTCTTGTGTGCTGTGTCTGGACTCTTGAGTTATGATTCCCCCCACCCCTCCCATCGAATTTAAATAACTTTAATTTCAAATTTAGTTTGAAAGATACATAGTTTACCCCTCCATCCTTAAGGTGAGAGTCATAGTACTCTCATAGGAATGGAGATGCATGTTTGAATTTACTTACGCTGAAGAAGGCATTAAATCCAGGTACTGAACTTCCATTGCGTGTGCTGCAGCCGTTAGGGTATTATATGGACAGTGCTGACACTTCTTTAAGGTTGTGATCTCTGCCAAGTTCACTACAGTATCTCTGAGGAAATAAAGTAATAAGTGTATCTTGCCAGGGCAGGATTCTGGATGTTGAATTTCAAGTGTTTTTTTTTAAAGAAAGTCTTAACACCTGAGTCCAGTGCCTGTGAATACCCTGAGCTTGCAAATAGAACTTTTTTTTTGTTTTTTATCACTCTTGCAGAGTATCCTTCAGCAGTTGTTTTCTGGACACTTGAGAGCTTGACACAATATTCTGGGTTCTACTGTTAAGGCTTAGTGCCTGAAAACTAGGTCTTGCAGCCCAGAGCTCTGACACTGCATTTTGTGTGCCTTTTTTTTTGTCTTTTTATATTCAAGACTTGAAATGCAAGCAGGTTAGACAGCAAATAAGTTTGGTGAGTCCATGGGGTGTATAATGCTTTTTCTCTACCTGCTGTCATGTAGCTTACGTAAATTGGAGTTTTTTTATGACTAGAGAAAATAATCACCAAAGATAGGCATAAAAGCTCCTTAGTCCCACACCCTTTTAATTACTTCTGTACAGAAAAATCTGCATGTGCTCCACAGTATAATTTCTGTTAACAGAATATCACAAGACTTAGTTTTGTAACTGTGCCATAAATGCCTTTTATGGCCCAGCTACACTCGTATTTAACTATTGTCTTTTTCTAGATCACTATACTTGCAATATAGTTAAATTTAATTAGGATCAATATTAAGCATTTCAGTTAAGTGTGCTGATATATTTAAAAGTTTTTTTCACCTGTTTTTTGGTGTCTTTTGTAGGGCCTGATTGTGGAAATATATAAGGATGTCATGTTTAAATTTAGTTGATGTTCTTAAGTTTGGTTTTTTGTTTTATTTGGAAAGCTTTATCTTCCTGCCAAGAGCTCTGTGAAACAGAGCTCAAACTAGTTTGTTTTTTTTTTTCAATTTGTGTATACTGGAGCTAATCATGGATAGATTTTTAAAAAGTGCTCAAATACTTTTCACATTTGATGTCTTTATTTAGCATCTATTTAATTTTGTTTCAGAACTCTTCCTCTGTCCCCTCCCTCCCAGCTTGTTCTTCCCCCAGCAGCCAAATTCTAGGGGTGTGTGTTGGAGATGGAGTTATCTGATGCTCACAGAACTCTGCCGTAAGGAACAATTTGTAGAGAGCTCAAACTCTTGAACTTGATTATGGTTGGTGACTCTCTGCAGTGTTTAATCATCATTTGGTGTTCTGAGAGGCTTGTGTCTCTTGCGCCGTGTGTTTGCTGCGAGCAACTCTTGATTTTTTAAAAATTTATTTTAAAAATTTTAAAGCTGATGAAGTGTGATTTGAATTTGACTTACCTCTCTTCAGTGTTCAAGGGTAATAATGGATTAGCATTGCTTCTTTCTTTTATTAGGTAGGGACACACAACTTCAAATAGCTGATAGCAGCAGTAATCTTGGAGCACTGTAGAACAGTAACAACAAATAGCACAGCTGCAGCCTGATAACAGTTTCTTGGATTCCACTTCATAACTCTGAAGAATTTTTATTTAATATTCAGTAAATATTTTTAAAAATTAACTTATTTAATATTCAGTAAATAGTAAATATTTCATTTAATATTCAGTAAATTTCCTACCTAGTGGAAGGAATGAATGTATAGAGGCATGGTATGTAGAAGACATGAGGTGCTGTACTTGTTTGGGACTGTTTTAGTTCTTCCTGTGCTGATTGGTTTGTAACTTTGGATCAATGAAGGTGATGAGGAAAAACTTGAAAATAAAAATTTTGTGAGAACGGTCCTGTATTTGCATGTCCTGAAACCATATACCTGGGTTCTCAGAAAGCATAGCCCCTCCTGTCGTAAGTTGGTATCTGTATGAACAGTCTGTAGAAATTGTACTCTCGAAATGGGCAGCTTGTTGAAGGGAGAAATTATAATAATTATCCACAATAAAAATTAGTAATCATTACACATTGGTATTATTTATAATTATTCTATATTATGACATTTTAAGTTTCATCAAATTAATCTTCTAAAAATAGTGTTTTACTTCAGGAAGTCTGTGAGTGACCAAACAGGCTCATCACACCCACGCAGAGTGCTGGCATGTGCAGCAGTAGTGGTGGCAGAGACTGTGTAGCTGGATGTCAGTCTGTTCCCACCACTGACATGGATCTTGGTGTTCTGGCCTTTTGTCATGGCCTTCAAGTGTGAAATATGAAACTGGTTAGAGATTAAAAATTAAAATGAAACTTACTGCACTGAGGTATTCAAGTGTAGAGACAAAATGGAATGGTTATGAACTAATTTAAAGAAGTCACTGCTACAAAATCATACTCTCAGGACTGTGAAAGTCAGCTTGGACGACAGGAAGTTTCCTTCTTTTTAAAATTAGATATTAAAGTGTTTTTGTTTTGTTCAGGTTTTTTTAATGCACATTTCTTAAAAGCTTTGATTTAATTAACAGAATTGTCAATTCAAAGAAATTGATGCGCTGCTGAAAATTCTGTAATTTTTACTTTGTAAAAGAAAAAAGCCGCATTGAAATTTCATGTATTGCAGTTCTGTTAATTCTCTTTTTTATCTAAGTATGATGGCTTTTTCTTTATAATGAAACTTCATGTGTGTAGAATCTGTGTGAAAAGAATGATCTATTGAACATTGGACACTTGAGAAGGTAAATAAGTGTTGCTAGATACATTTATTTTATGTAAAAGATATCTTTATGCTAATGAAGTAATTAAATTTCTTCCCAGATAATGAAACTGCTGTCTATACACTGATGCCGATGGTCATGGCTGACCAGCACAGGTGAGAGCTTCTTTAAATTTACTCTTTCTTTATTTTTTAAGGTCTGAAAAACCCAGCAGGTTTGCTGAAGTTGTAGCTCCTAAAGCACTCACTCTATTCTGCTGCTGAATTGCTGAGTTATTTTCTCATTTGAAGTTAGTCACTGACTGTGTGCATCCCAACATACTTTTACCTGAGAAATGTGTTTTTGTTTATGCCATAGACTGGAACTGGGATTTTTTCTGTTGAAGCACAAAGGGAAATTTGTCCTAGGATAAGAACAAATGTGTTGTTTTGTAACTGTGTCTTAGCTCTGAGTGTGTATTTATGGATGGCATAGAAGCTCTTAGTCTCATTAGACATCTCAGAAAGATATGGAATAAGAGTTGGACTATGAGATTGGTACTTCTGGAATTCCTCGGATGAGGAGCTGTTTCTCTTCCTCAGTTGTCTTCAGAGTGCTTGGGACCTGGAGGCTCTAGAATGCCAGCTAAGTGGTGTTTCCTTCCCATGAATTTTGTAGGGAAGCAGGCAGTAACTCTTACTGGAACAGTAAGCTGATTTTCCAGCCAGGAGAAAAATTTGTTCTGCTATGTAATATTTTGAGATTGCATGCAAGGGTTTTAAATTATGTGATCAGCTCATTACTGGAAGTTGAAAGGTCCTATTTAAATTTTTTATCCTTATTGTGTATCCTTCTACTTCATCATTATGATTTTGCATACCAGTCTTCCCTCTCAACTTTGCATATGTTTGGGAAAACTGTTTGGATATGTGGTTGGGGTGATGGTGGTAATGAGGAAAATGGGAATTTATATTTTGTTCAAGCCAAAGCTATTGAAATGCTTCTTTTTCATATTTGTAAAGAAGTGATTTGGTTGTTAGGTCTAATTTTTACAAGTTTACATTTGAAACAGTTTCCCAGTGTCACAGTTCATTTTTTATGTACAGTAAGAAGTGGAAAGGTGTGGTTAACCAGAAAATGCTTTAAAACTGTTTGATCTCTTAGTCAGTAATGAGTTGGAGGGAAAAGAAATAGTGATTAAGTAAAAAACAGAGTCCTTGTGTACAACTTACTGTATAAACTTTGCCTAAAAATAGCTGTCAGCTATTTTTAAAATTTAAAAATTATCTTTCTGTTTGAAGGTCTGTCTCAGAGCTGCTGTCAAATTCAAAATTTGATGTGAATTATGCCTTTGGACGTGTGAAGAGAAGTTTGCTTCATATTGCAGCAAAGTAAGACTTACTTGAGTCCAGTCCAGAAGTTAACAATGAAAATATTGCCACAAATCTAAGGCACCAATGTAAGCTGGAAAACTCTGTAGTGTCAGTTAACATTTTGTTTTCACACTTCCTTTTTGTATCCTCTTTGTTCTTCCTAGTAATGTGCCTGCCTCATAAAGAGGACAGATTTTACACATGATATCAAATGGCTTTCCAAATTCCAGTGAAGGAAGTCTGGCTGGATACTTTTTTACCTTTCTCTGAAATCTCAAGTCTTTGAAAAAATGCAGCCATGATGTGCATCCTGTATAGCTGAGTTACTCTTGCCTTTGTAGAGGTGTTTGCCGGTGCTGATTGTTTCTGAGGTATTTTAAAACAGTGGGAAGCATTCGGATGTTTGTTGGGAAACAGCTGTTCCAAAGTACTTCATGTTCATAAATGAAGGGAATATAACTTGGGCACTCACTTCTAATAAGTTCTGTATCCTGGATAGAGGGCTTAAGTGCAAATTTTAAATCCTTGGTCTATATTATTTATTGTTTGTATAGGTCTTTAATGGGGATGACTCTATTTTATATGTAACTCTGCCAAGAAACAGACAGGTTAACATAACACGAATGGAAATGAACCAGAGAGTTTTTGACATGACCTTTCAGGAAACTAAACTTTAAGCTGATGAATGAATGCTCTATATTTGGCTTTTCATTTAAATATCTTGAAAGTTCTTACATTTAAACTGTTTAAGAAAAAGCAAAAATGAAAGAAGTAGCAGTAGTATTGCATATATATAGGAGGTATTTGGCCGCAACAAAGGTGGAAATTCCAACTTCTTAAACAGACTGTTTTAGAAATAGCTGTTTCCCAACTATTTCATCTCAGAATTATATACTGCTTATATAAAATCTACTTAAGGAAGTACTTGGAAAAATGCAAGCAAATATTTACCATACGCTTTAGATGTATATTTGAGAATATACTGTACTTATTGTTTCTTAAAAGACAAGAAATTGTGTTACGCTTAGTTTCTGGATTGTCTTTTATCTTGGCTTAGTTATTGGGTCACAAAGGGGTCATCAAGCTGCTGGTTTTGCAACATATTGTACAGTTAGTCTTCAGTTTCTTTGGGTTGTTGTGTAGCAGTTCTGACATTGGGAAGATTTGTAAAAATGGATTAGCTGGTCGCAACAGATAAAAAATGCTCTTTATACTGTTTATCTTTTCAATCAGCTCTTCCTCTTGAAGAGTTCAGGAGCAAGATAAACATGTAGTGCAGCATTTGTCTTCTTGATGTCGTTGGTTATCCTCAAGAGCTGCTATATTGTATAAAGTAAAAGAGAGTTACAGAGTCAAACTTAATAGCAAAGAAGTACCTGTATGAGTTTTTAGAATTTTCATGATATTCAAACTTTTAAACACTTCTTCCAGACACTGAAGCATAACAACCCCCAAAATATTTAATGGAAAATTTAGTCCTGTTAATAGATTAGGGATGAGGGAGGTGAGAGGAAATCAAAAGCAAAATTTTTAAAACCGTTTATAGTTTAAAGAATTACCAGTCCTAAAGATTTACTGTTGTGTTTTAAAGTCATTGAAATCAGAGTGAAGGCTGCCATCTATTCATTGCTACAAATTACATTGGGTCACTTCTCGCTGCATTGTGACTTTCCTTTAGCTTTGTGTAGCTTGAACTATGAGGGTGTAAAACAATTTTATGTAAAGATGATCTAGTGAGTGTGATCTGTACATAATATAGCTGTTGTCTTTATGCCAATACAGATTTGGTTTGTAAATATCCTTGTTACAGTTTTTTTTCTTTTCTTATTTTCTTCTTAGCTGTGGATCAGTTGAATGCCTTGTTCTATTATTAAAAAAAGGAGCAAATCCAAACTATCAGGACATTTCAGGATGTACTCCTCTCCATTTAGCAGCAAGGAATGGGTAAGTTTTAAAAATGCTTAAACTCTTAAAAAATGTTGTGCATAATGCACTGGAGCTGGCACGTTCTGTAATATTTTTGCGTAGTTCAAAAAAAACCCCTTTGGTTTTCATGTTTGAAAACAGAAAACACGGAGCTTAAAATCCTTACTTTGAGTATTCATAGAATAATTTTTTATAAATAGTAAGTCATGTCTGAAAAACCAATTCCAGTGCCAGTCAGTTTAGTGTTTTCTGTTAATCAGGGGCATAATGATTCTTACAACAGTAATTGAACAATGGATAGATTCACCTTCCAGTTAGCTGAGTAAGAAAAGGTTTTGGAGGGCTTGGAGAGGTTCAGATTTTTCTGAGATAATGTCTCTAAGAAAATTTTTCCTGCAAGGAAAGGAATACAAAGTTGGCCTGCACAGTGTTAGGAGAGGGGGAGAGAAAAAACCCCAGACCAGTGAGCAAGTGCCTTTTTAAGATCTTACTTCTTGAATTGTAGTTTGTGAAAACATGCAGCTGTAAAGGTAATGTCTTTTTCTTTTTAGAACATATATGTGATACAGTAGCTGAATTGTATCACAGCTGGTGCTTCACATGAGGAGGAGATAGTGTTTAGTGGCTCCTAGGTATGTGTGAGGTCTATCTGTAAGAGAGGAGAGAAGCAGCCAAGTCGTGCATGATGAAATGCAGAAATATACACAGGAGACAGTTATGTGGAAATGGGGTATAAGAAAGGTGTGAAAGGGGTCAAATAAAAAGCAAAATAAATTTGTAAAGATAAAGCACTTAGGGCATTAAAAAGTGTTAGAAGACCAAACAAAACATGAATTAGCAAAAAATACCTCTACTTTTATTAAGACAGTAGTTGTACTTAATGAAGATTTGCATAGTTTTACAATGACTATCTCATTAAATAACGATTTAGTGGTGTACTGTAAACATGTTCACTGACATGTACAGGCGATTGTGAACTTCATGGACTTCTGTTTGCTGAACTCCGGCTCTTTGTCTTGACAGTGTAGTTCATGCAGAGCAGAAAGTGTTAGAGGGGTGGTTAAGTGCGTCTGCACTTTCTCCAAAAACCACTATGATTGTAGCCCTGTGTTGTTGTTTGCTACTCTTGTACTGTCTGAGCCTCTTTTTCATGTGCTCAGTACTATACTCCTTATAAATTGGAACTACTTGCTATGCTTAGAACAATGATAAATTAGAGTGAGTGGAGCTCTAAGAAGATATTTAGTCTTTGTAAGAGATTTTCCCTGACTAGATTTTAATGTATTTTTTTGCTTATAGCCAGAAAAAATGTATGAGCAAGCTGCTGGAATACAGTGCAGATGTCAACATTTGTAATAATGAAGGCTTGACTGCAGTAAGTGCTATTGATTATCATTATGTTCTTAAAATGAATGAAGAATTTGGAGATTCTCGGTTTCTAAGCTTGTGACATCTTACACGTAAAACAGAACTGCTGTGTGTCCAGTGCCATCAAGAATCAAAAGATGTGATCAAAATATCTAAGCATATAATTGTGTTGTTCAAAGCTTCTCTTAATATATTCAAAGCTTCTCTTTGTGAAAGTGTTGACAATAATACAGCCAGGTTTAAAACAATTTTTGTGGAATATGTGTATCGTTGCTAAAAGAGACATGTATATCATCATTTTGTACTTAGATTCATTGGTTGGCTGTCAATGGACGAACGGAATTGCTTCATGATCTTGTTCAACATGTGAGTAATGTAGATGTTGAAGATGCCATGGGACAGACAGCCCTTCATGTAGCTTGTCAAAACGGACACAAGACGGTAAGTTTCTAAGTTGTATGAACACAATGGATTTGTGAAGAACTTGGTAATGCCTCAAAGCTGTTGTGGTGTTTTTATGAATTTCAGAGTAGTGATGCACATGATAACGGCTAGAAGTG
>VYZQ01052685.1:32858-61511 GCA_013400655.1 Mystacornis crossleyi | reverse complement strand
GCTACAGGCCACCAGGACGCCTGCAGTGGGACGCGGTGAGCCAGGACAAGGGCCACCCCAGTGTCAATCACGGAGATGATTAACAGGAAAATAAGTAGTTAGCTACATTAGATTTAACAAAACTAGAGGGAAATTGGGGTTGCACAGGTAAAACAAGAGCTAATGAGGAAGAGAGACTACATGGTGTAGTACATATCAGGAGCTTACGGACAAGCAGAGAAATATTTAGTCAAAACAGCAGCAAAAGCAAAATTATCCTATTATAGTCAGAGAAAAAAATGACCAAGAAGGTATGGTTGAAAAGCTCCTTACTCATGTCCCATGAGTGGCTCCTCCCCGATAAGTGGAGAAATCCTCACATTCAAACTCCTCTGAGCCTCTTATTCCAAACACAGTAGATGCTGTACACAAATAACACATAAATCCCAAGATCTTCGATCCAGTTTAAATGGGGGTCAAGCATCTCTTTCTATTTCTGCAAGGCCTTCAAAGACCTTTTTAAAGCAAGCATTTAATGGACTGCCATGGGATGGAGTTCTTGTAGAGACTGCACTGGGAGGTCTCTTCAGATACATGGTAATGAATTAATTAGGGACTCTCTTTTGGGAGAAACTGGAGAATTTAGTCATGTATGTAAAGCTGCAAGTGTTCCTGAAGAATCAACCCTTTTCCTGGATTCTCTGTCACCATGCCAAGTGCAACAGTGCTAGTTCCTCATGACAAAAACAGGGCTGGTATTCATGCTGGTCTCTTTTTAAAACATTGACCACTGGGAGTCCTGTTCAGTTAAGAGATTTGTGGTCTCACAAATTTCAGCAGTTCAGAGAGAAAAATTAGTTCACTGCATTTAGGTATCAAAGGAGGCTGGCAGACAGCTGGCTGAATTCAATGGATCATTCAGTTCAGGTTTTAGAGTCAGAAGTAGATAAAAGTTCAGTGTACTCAGAAAACAGACACAGTAGGTACTATTTTTGATAGCAAATTCATCAGTATAGGAGATCTGGCTAAGGATTCATTAAAAGGAAGTTCTAAATTGTTGGCCATCTGTTAGCAGTGGGTAAGGAATATATACAGAAGCCATTTCTGATGGGTCTACAATGCAATTTATAACCATACACCTCTCTACACAAAAATAATTTATTACAACCACTTTTGTTCCGCCTTTTTTTTTTTTAAGAATTTTTAAAGAGAGAATTCATTACTTCTTAAACACCACTTGAAAGACGTGGGAAGGAAATCCTACATAATTTTAAGGAGCTGCTATTAGGAGTGGGAATGATTGCATTCATAAAGTTGTTCTGATCCTACACCTGACTCCAGTGACGCTCCTTTGTAAGTTCAGAGATCCACCCACACTGCCATACACCCACTGAGTAGTAAGACTGCTGGCTTATGTAACTTCCTAATTCAAGAACTAATGAATTTTGGCAGTTTTTATTCCCTAGTGCATTTTTTCTTTCCTGATTAAAATTCAATTCCTATGAGAAATAGAAATGTATATTATCAGACTGTTCTAGGCAGAATATGTAGCACCTTCGCAGCTGAGTAGAATAACACATAAAACTAGTGAGAATTTTGAAAATCCATCTGCATTTCTCTTTTCATATTCAGCACTAAAATAAAATCATCCACTCTCAACATTACAGAAAGTTGGACTTAAACAAACTGCTTTAAAATCCAAAGTCAGGTCAGTCAGAGCTTAACCACAGTAAGCTCACACAGTCATTACTTTTTATAACAGTGGTGTGGCCACACATGATTACAAAAAGCACATTCAACAGCTCACTGCAGAGACATCTGCTCCACACATTTCCAGGCACTTGGATGACTTGGTGGTAAATGTGCAGAGTCAACCATAGCCAGCTACTCAGCCTCCCACCCATTCAGAGTGAATTCCCCATCCCAGTGAATTCAGTACACCCTTGGACTGTGAACTTGTGATCAGGACCCATAATTAACTTGCCCCTTGGAAATCAGCACAAAATAATGACATTTGAGGTGTTCAAAGGCAGCACTGTTATCCCCCTGACACCGCACTGCAACCACACCAGCAGCATTTCCCGAACACAGGCTTGAGAAAAAGAAATGCACGGGAACACAAAATTGCTAACTCCGCTTGGGGCTTCTGGCTGGATCAATGTGTGCACTCCAACAAGCAAGCTGCCCTTTCAGCATCACTCCACACAGGGATCTCTCTACTTGCCAAGACAAAAATACCTGATAAACCTCATTAGCAATGTCACATAACACCTAGAGTAGATGAGAAACACGTATTTTGCTTGACAGAATCTGCTTTCTACATTAGAAAGGGTCATTACTGAGGTAGTGATATCCGTGCTCAGAAGGAGTGATCTTAACAGCACGTTTGTCCCACATAACAGCAGCAGTAACCCTGACAGAACGTGCAGTGATAAGAAAATTCACATTAACATTCCAGCTTTCTTACACTAACAACTTTATTTGAATACTTATGAACAAATAATAAATATAATCAATAAGAATAGAATAAATGGGATAATCATAAAATAAAAGAACAAGTATTATTGCTCACTGATCAAATGCTTTACTTTATTTAAAGCAGTATTACACACTCTTACAATGTAGAGGATATATATTAGCCCCTGTATTTTACTTGTGGACAAGGATACACAAGAACAAATGTGGAAAAAACTGCCTGTGAGATGACTGTGTTGAATAGGGTAAACCCAGTGATTTTTAAATTCATAACCGTCAGCCCCTTTCTTCCCTCTTTGTGTACGGGTTTTGCTTTTTTGTTTTAATGTGATTTTGTTTTACTGGGAAACTTTGACACATTTGGTAAAATCTGAAGCATGACTAAACTTGGGCGCTAAAGAAAATCGTCAAACTCATGCATTGTTTGAAGAGTTCAGTCAGTTCCTGGAAGTCCTATTTTATCATTAGAGCTAGTTTTCCAAATACATCGGGATTTTTGAGCACTTTTCTTAGTATATAGCACCTAATGTATCTCCTGAACAAGCATCACTTTCCTATGCAGTTTGTTCTGGGAAGCAACACAAATCTCTTTGTTCCTTCTGAATGAAAACTACATTATAGAAGCTCTCCTACAGCTGCTCTATACTTGGAAGTTTGCTTACAACAATGGCACAGCTCATTGTTAAAAAAATAAACTAGCCCCTACAGATGTTTATGTTAAACAATTACTCATGTTAATAAGTCACACGTTCAAGGTTAAATATCGTTGTAGTAGTAGGTTACATTAATTGATCTGCAACCAGGGATGGTCAGATGTCCTTTAGTCTAATAACCAGCACTAATAGCATAACTATCCTGAAAAATAGGCCCATGATTCACTCAAGATAAATACAAGGTCTTACCATCAAACTGCATATTAAAGACTGAATAGGAAAAAATTGCCCTGGAGTTGACATGGAGCATCTTGGTCCTTTTCAGTCAGTGTGTGCAAAGCTCGGCCTGTCCTCCATGGAGGAGTTGCTCTAACTCCAGATACAGCAGCAGGTGCTGGTGAAAACTGTGAAATCTTCCTTGGGACTGGCTGAGCTTGCACAGCCTGGGATTCCCCCACTGCCAATCACACTGCCTGAGCTGCTGCCACATGAGTGGCAGTGACACAGTCCCTCCTGCAGCTGAAATCCCAAACCAGCCAGATGGTAATTCCTTGGGTCATGATAAAAACAGCAGAATTCCCAGGCAACAGCTTTTGCCCAAAAAAATATTCAGAGAGATTTTAAAAATCTTTAGAAGCAGAATAGAGGTGAAGTTTCTATTATACTAAACTTTTGCTAAAATACGGCCATTTCTTTGGGTGCAAGATATGGAGTCACTTTTGAAAAACTAGTCTTTCCTGGCAGGCAGGAATAAAGTTGAGTGGGAAGGCATGACTTTTGGAAGTAAAGAAATCTAGAAGCTTCCTATCTCTGTCACTGAAACAGCCGTCAGTACCCATTACCATCTGGCATGGCAGAAACTCGTATTTCCTCAAACTGTAATGACTGTGTTGCGATCACGTGAAGTAAATAATTTTGAAACCTGAGTGGTCTAAGACCATTCTGATAAGGAACATTTAATGGATTTCAGAGGGAAAGAAATCATTGCCATGATATAATAAATGATATAATTGCAATAAGTTCCTTTTAACAATTACAAAAGAATCCAACTAAGATCAAGGGTTATACAGAAGAACATTTACGTAAATTAAAAATAATTTTACTCATTCATACAGCTAAAAATACTATTTACATGCAAACTGTATGAATACTAAATCCTGTGTAGGGCTGAGAACTGCCTGTCTTTGGTATATTAAAAAGAATTAAAGATGCTGTGCAAGGTAATAAAGAGCAAAATTAGCAGATGCTACTGGCCTGAGTTAGGAATATTTGTTTAGCTTGACATAAATGAGAGGAGAGAATCTGGGATAGAACATTTAACACCAGATTTTTTCTCCCATGGCACTCATGTAGAAGAGGTGAAAAGGAAGAAGAAAAATCTAGCTTCTAATNTTGGAGCCTCTCACTGGTTTTGTTTTCAAACCAGTACATTACTGAAAAGATTCTGGGAAAAGAATGGAAGAGCTTATCCATTATTTCTGTTGTACCAGGAACAGGCACAGTCTTGCAACACAGAAACTGAGGCTACTTGGAAGGAAACTACTAATGTTTTTTGTTTTGTGATAACAAATAACACCTCAGAAAGGATATAGCACACTACATTTTGCTTCTGAGAAATTTTGCAGCCATGAATTTAGACAATCTTTACTTTCACTCTATGCAAAACGCACTGGCGCAACATTGGTAAAACCCAGAATACTTAAATCAGTTTGTGGAGTGGTCAGGACAGGATAGAAGTTTTGAATATATAAGTCAACTATTGATACAAATTGGTTTCCCAAGATTATCTTTTGGGAAGTAGCAGATGTATAATGCTCCTGAAAATGAAATGGACTATGACAGGTACACTAAATTCTGCGTAGATAGGGTTCAGTGGGAACTGGCCCTCCTTTATAATGTAAATTACCACTCTGTCACATTTTAATGCAAGAAACAGGGCCTCCACTCCCAGGATTTCCCCAGTTTTTAACTGCAGAGGACCAGCAGGTCTTCGTTTTTTTTTTTTGTTTTGTTTTTATGATTAAGAGTTCCCTTACTTTAAGAAAAAAAATTTAAACAGTAAAAGAAAAAACCCACAGAAGAAAATACCTATATATTCCTGCTTTTAAAAATGAAAAAAGAAAAAAGTAGTTCCTGCAACCTGTATATTTTAATAGAGCATAATATAACTGACACTGAGGCCAACATCACACACTTCAAGGGCTTTTGAATTTTATGTTCATTCACTGTAATGTGTATGTTTGAAATGCATTCTTTAGTCTTGTTAGTGATTCTTTTTAAGTCACAAATACTATTTTATGCTATTGTAGGCTAATCTAAGCTAATTTTCTGTCGATTATTCCTAATTTTCTATGGACTGTCTCCAAGACCTAACCAGAGCAACACCTTTCTCATCTAGAATCACAGGGCTATCTACAGCTACATTCTTGTGTGTGCAAATGGAATTATTAAACCAAAAGGAGATTAGTGGGTATCTCAAATATGTCTTTTCTTTACTAAATGTCCTTCAAGTCATTCAGATTTTGGACTTTTTTAGCAATGTTTTATCTAAGGTGTCAGAATCCCTTTTAGGAAACACTAGTTACCAAGAAATTAATTTCTAAATAATGGAGGAAAAAAGCCTGTTTTTAAAAAAATCATTTTTATTGTTCAATTCAC
This sequence comes from Mystacornis crossleyi, assembly GCA_013400655.1. Lineage (NCBI taxonomy): Eukaryota > Metazoa > Chordata > Aves > Passeriformes > Timaliidae > Mystacornis > Mystacornis crossleyi. The sequence continues at coordinate 55,746 of VYZQ01052685.1, read as the reverse complement.
AAAGAAATATTAAATCAATTTTCTGTCAGACATTTTTAATAAATACCTAATGGCAATGAAATATCTTCCTTCAATGACTCAAGAAACTTGTAGTATGTAAATAATCTTAGAAAGATGATACTAGTAGAGTTGATGAGATTAACTGCAATACTTAAGTGGCTGTTTATTAGCTCTAAACTAATGAACAAGTTAAAATGTATAATTGCTCAAGCTATTTGTAGTATTTGCTACAATTATTAGCTAAGCCACAGCATTTTCCAGCTTTGCTGTGAAAAATAATTGTTGCAGGATCCCCAAGACTCTAGTGTAAGCTTTTCTCTCTTGATTTTTACCTCCTCTGCTCCAATAATTGCAAATGACACTACGAGATGATATTGTAGCTCTTCTCTGACATAAAACACCACACATCTTTACAACAGCAAATGAAGGACAGTTTGTAAAACTAAAGGATCTGGGTAGCCAGACTTGAAATTATCTGATTAACTTTGTAAACTAAAATACCAAGGCCATTGCCGTCTATTTCTTGGAAAACTGTGGTCTCCAGGGGGCTATCCTTTCATGGTTTTGTTCAAAAATACCATCTCTGGTGAAATTAATTTAACAAGCCCAGCAATGTGAGTCCTTTCAGTTTGGAAATACTTCATGTCTATTATCAAAATATCTCATTTAATTACTGAGCAAATTACTTTGCAAGTATACAAACCACTGCAAAATAAACTTTTATGAAAAGTTGCTTCAATTCTCTTTGTCCTTTCCTGTAGCTCTTAGCATTTTTTCAGAGGTATATTAAGATTTAGATATACACAATAATGGTTAAGCCATTGCAGTTCTGTCACAAGCAAAATTTTCCCTTCTGGTCCAAGTCTGAACATTTCAGAGACTCTGAACATGATGTGATCAGCCAAGTGAGAAAGGGACATCTTAAGGGCATACAAAATTGACAGCTGCTTAGACACAATTAAGTGTCTATATCTTTTGGATGAATGGTCGGTCCAACTACTGTAAAATTTTCTAGATCCAATTCACAGCCATTATAAAATATTATAAATATTGCTTGGCACAATCTATTAAATTTAACATAGCAGTTGTTTTGGATATTTACCATGTATTATGTGAGAGATTTTATTAGCAGCAAATTATGACAGAGTTAAAAAGCCATCCTTGAAGAACAAAATACTTTACCATGAGTTTGAAGGCCAAAAATCTAGAAAAGTATGACCTAGATTTTTACAGCAACTGGTCATTTTTGAATCATCAGTATCTGCATGCTTGACTCCAGGCAGCCTGTTTTTCAGACACTACATTATGTTTCACTATTTGCAATGCAAATTCTTTTACCAGGTAGTAAATTCAGAAACCCAGAATGGAGGCACTCAGTTCCACTAATCCCTTTCTAAAATTCTGGTCTGGTGGTGAACCCCCATTTAAAATCAAATCGATTTAGAGATGTAATTTTTTTCTTTGAATCAACAATTTGCAGCCATGCAATGCAAGAGGAAAACAAACCCAGTATCTCTCTACGAATTGTTGCATTATTTTAATCAGCCCACGTAGCACATACTAAAACATAAAAATACCATTACTTCAAACAGACAGAAACAGCTTGTCTTTTCCTTGGTTGTAATTATCAGGTTGGTCAATCTAACTCTGACATCAATTTCAAAAGTGATCCTCTGCTCAGGGTTTATCAACAAAAATAACTTGGACCTAAAAACTAAAGGCTGGTTGCCCAGCCAACACGTTATTTCCTACTCCTACTTGATATATAAACTGTACTTCAAATTTCATCTTTAACAATGATCACTTAATTAAATAACATACAGGTGTTTTAAGTTGTTCTGCTTTTGTGGAATTTGATGAAAAGCAGTGTAACAGTTGACAAGCACTTGAACTTAAAAGAGAACTTATCTTTGATGTCAAGTGTGTCCAAAGGATTCTCAAGTAAGAGTAATATGAAAATAGGTTCACCACCACTCAGTCTATTCCCAGCAGTCACCTGCTGGTCTAAGTGCCCCAGCACCATTATAAAAACCTGTCAAGCATTCAAAATCAATTACACACAGGATGTCAAATGCTGCCACGCCAGCTGTCCTTTCAGTGCCCAGCAGCTCTCATTGCCCATTTCCAGTTAACACATCGAGCTACGCTGTTGTTTTTCTCAGCTGTGATTCACTGCAGTACAGAATCTGACCTCTACATACCTTAATACCTTCATACACAAAGATGAATATTTATACACAACAATTGTTTTCTAAACATTTGCATAATTACAGGTATAATGAAAAATTAAAGATGTTTCAGGGCATATCAACATCAAGCTACAATTTTAACGGGACACCATTAAGTACTTAAGTTGTTCATGTGTGTTGCCTTTCTCAGCAATTGCATATGACACTAAAATGGAAAGGCAGATTTCAAATATATCTCCTGCTGTCTTTTCTACACAGCACATGGACTTTAAAGCATTTATTTACCATGACGTGCAGTAGGAATGAATAGTTCAATTATTGAAAGATGTGAGTCCAAAAAGAATGGCTCCCTTTGGCTACAGAAGCAGCCCTCCCAATCTTATATTGAGTTGCATATTACTCCCAGTGCTAAAAACTGTTTAATAGCCACAAACTTGGAGGGACAAGATGCTCACCTAAGTATTGATAACTGTATGTGATGTGAGTAACACTGAACTATAAAATATCCTACCACTAAGCCCCATCTTCTCACTTTATGATAACTTATTTTAATTTTACTATTTGTTGAGAAAGGGGGTTTTTTTCCATATGGATCTTTCCATTATCTTTAGTGGAGGAACTTCTATTTGCACCATAAAGATTTAATTCTTTCTGAGAAGTAAACTCTTGATCCAGGCAAATCTTTTCAGTGGTTTGTAGAATTCATAGAAGATGGTTCTATGGCCTTTCATTGAAACCAAAACTATGATGGAAACATTTTGTTTTCCTACAATGTTTTTCAGTCCAAAAGTTTTAAAAATCTTTTGAAACTTTTCTAAGAAAAATTGAGGCTTCTAAATTGAGAGCATCTGTTCTGACACAATTCTATTGCAAGAAAATATTCAAAATACTTTATTTTCAGTCCAGTGTGAAAAAAGGATCAAACCAAAGCTGTTGTGTGGAAGAACTGACATACCCCCAAAAAAGCTGAAAAAAGTTTACTGACAGTGTCAGGGACACTTTGTAATAAAAGCGCCAGAAGAATTAAACATGAGCTATTTGTCAAAAGCATTTGTATACACACTTACTGTGCGACTTTGTCTTTACTGGAGACAACACAAAATACCCCTTTTGAAACACAGTGCTAAGGGAGCCAACAGCAAAGCCCACCGTGCCATTTCAAAGTTACATCTAGTGACAACTGCATCCTTCTAGCATTCATCAGATTCACACTTGCTTTGCAAAACCTCTATAAAATAACCCTTAGTATATTTTAAAAGACCCCAGCCTTCCCACATAGCTGCTTTTACTGTTCCCTGCAAAGCTGGGTCTCTTGCCAGCAGCCATATGTAGCTGTGAAATAGAGGTTAAGTCAGACAGCACAGTGAGACCCCAGTGCTGGGATTTTAGAAGAGCATGGCTCCACATGTGCTAACGAGCAGTATGATGACATTCTGTCTCTGATACACACGATGTATTACAGCTATGGAAAGCTCTAGACGTATTTTACTCTTGTTTTAAATCAGAAAGAAAGACTGCCAAATGTTTGGGGGTTTTATCATGGAATAATCACGTCTTGCTGAATATACATTACTATCAGTAACGCTGAAAGATGAGGGCACTCCTCAGAAAGATCAGTTTTTTCACATACAGCCATTTTAAACAAATGTTAACCTTAATGTCCATATTTAAAGCTGAAAGCATGCTCTCTAGAATAGTATAATCAATGTTGTGCAATATTAATACTTATATTTTGAAACAAAAAAAGGAAAATAAATTCCCAGTTTATCTTTACATTTAGTCACTTGTTAGAGTCTTCTCAATATTGTTTTAATTGTTCCATGCATTGACTATAAATAAAGCCCTCTTACAAAGCCCTCAGAAAAGCATCCATTTAGCAAGTAACAACTCTACCTGTCTCCCCTGGGCCTTTCAGCACAATCTCTCCTACGACTAAATAGAATCCAAGACTTTGTGCTTCACTCTTCAATGAAGTTCTCAAGTGCTACAAAAGAAGAAAGTGTTCATTAAATGTAATACTACTATTAATAATAGTCTGAGTGATAACAGCAGATGAGTCATACAAATACATTTTAACAAATGAAACAAGGCAATTCTTTTTCTCTTCAAAACAATTTGACACTGCTGTAATAAATTGATTGTCTCTCAAATGAACATATATCATAGTTTCCAAGGTTACAGAAGTCTGCAGTCCTCAATAGGCTTTGTGTTCATTTTAGTGTACTGCAAACTTTGCATTCATGATTCAGAACAATGGTGCTAAAGTGGTGATGGCCCATTGCATAGAGCTGTCCATGCTGTCTGTATTGAAACATTTGTGAAAGACAAAGAAGAATGAAGTGAGCTTGTTGGATAGGCCCGAATAAATTACTGGATGCAATTCTGTTCACGTGATCATCTTTAGAAACTTGTCACTGGAAAGCTGTGACGTTAAATTGAAAGTGGAATGATTTTGAGAGCTTTGGAATGTTTGGAATGTTTTCCTTCCTTCACGCTTGGAAGGAACTGCCTGTAATGTCCATCTGAAGAGTGTATTGTGGGACCAATAACAGAAAAAAAAATTAATGTTTGTTTCGAGAAAATGTCCCTTTAGTGACCCCACCAACCGAGAAAATGTCACCATCTATCAGAATCATAATCTCAACATAAACTAGCATCTCTGAAAAAGGTCAGAAATCAAAATGAAATGCAAAAATCCTTATAAAGGAAAACAAATTGGTTCAAATAATGGTTGAAAAACAAGTTTTGGGAGTGCTTTCATGATGAAGATGGTAACAATGAGTTTTTGGTGGGGAATGACTCTTATTTAATAGCTGACAGGAAAAACAGTAAACTGAGACCTAAACCCTTGCTTAAAAGAGGGAACTAAACTCAAGATTGTCAAGACATCAATTAACTAAAACAACAGTAGCTCCAACCAAACTGAGGCTTTACTTCACATCACCTTTTTTCAATACATTTTATCAGCACATCTCTGCAGAGTGAGCTAAATCTACCCTAATCAAACGAAACAAAGGTGTTGTGACTGTAAACAAATGCAGCTGGGAAAGACCAACCATAAAGAAAAGGGATTCTTTGCTTAGCTGACCTGTAAATGTCTTTAACAACCTGTCTGTAACAAGCCCAGTGTTACAGAGTACTTTAAAGACTTGGGAGCAGACTAATAATTTCCCACTTTGTTTATGAAAAGAGTCTCACAAACCAGTTCTATTTGGAAAAGCTTCCTATTAAAATTCTTTGAAACCAGTGCTTTCACTCATTTAAACCAGGAGAATTTGCATCAAGTCCCATGGGAGAATTAGTACATTGATAGATTTGGATGCATGATCAGAGGAGGCTTAATAGCCATGTGACCTGCTTATAATGAATATTATTCCTCTTCATCTCCTCTTCAGCTAGTCAGAACGCTTCTGAGTTTGATTCACCAGAAGGCCAAAGGGGAGCCAGGAAACTCACTGTCGGGCATGCTGAGAGAAGCACATAAAGAACGATGTTAAGGGCAAGTGGCATTTTATGTCCTTTTTGTGCTGTTAGGTTGAAAAGTGGCAGCTACTGATAACCTGGTTGTGCATTTGAATGATGTGAGAAAGCCATTTACTTCGGAATTGAGAGAAAAGTCACAAAGGCGTGTCCGATAAATTACAGCTTGGCTGCCACCGCTCAGGCACAGACTGATGCCTGGTGCTTCCAGGACACCTTCTGCATAAAGCTCCATTACGACCTTATGAAAACGATGAGAAACATGTGAAAACACAACATAATTGGGTGAGCTGTTCTGCCTTCCCAGCACTCATTTATATGAAGAAGGTTATAATTTTCTGAATCCCTTTACAGATTGCATTGGAGAGCACCTAAGGTGGCTTGTGGCGTGGAGGGCAGTGGAGTCCATTCCCACGTGTTGGCCATGGTAGCCAGATGTGAAGGGCTGCCCAAATGCAGGCCAGATTGATGTACCTGCTGGCTCAACAGATAGTTCTGCAGCAGTGAAATGCACTAAGTAGGAGGACACTAAGCTGATTTTTTCAGAAAAAGAGACTATATATTTTCAAGTAGTGTAGAACTGGTTGCTTCTGTGTCTTACACGGCATGACAGGAATGAGGCATCCTTCACTGAGCATTGACTATGCATGAAACGACATAGGGAAGTATCTGTATTTATTAATTTATTTAATATTTAGCACAGTTGATTTGTGATGCTCAATTCCACTTCAACTTTCTGTATCTTCCTTTCACATTATGGCTGAACCAACACATTAAATGATACTTCCAGGAGGAAATAAATAAGCTGGTCCCCATGCCTTTGGTAAAAAGGAAAAACAAACAAACAAAAATAAAACAAACCAACCAACCAACCAAACAAACAAAACCCAACATGTACATCACAGCAAGACATTTAAGGGAGAGATTATGGTTATTATTTTTGGGACATTATGGACAATTAACTAGCACAACACACCAGGCTGCAGAAAGGGGAAGTGGAATCTCTCTCATTTTAAAATGTTCCTAAAATCATACAGGTACTCATGAAAGAAAAGACATGGATTTGAGGTTTATCCAGCCAACATCAAAGCTAAAGAAATCTCATCTATGAAGAGAAAAATGCATATGACATGTTACAAAGCAGTATATATTAAAATACATAAAACGGACTATTACCAGAATGAATCTCAGAAAAATACATTTCCAGTTTTCCTCTTCAGTGATATTCCATCTACTGCAGTATAATAACCTGCTACCCATAGGTGGATAATTTTATCATTATAAATGGTCTTTACTTTTGATTTACAGATCGCTGAATACTAAACTAAAAAGATTTTAATTCAGCGTTTAGGAAATTGCAACATTTCCAAGTTTGGCTTCTCTAAAGAATTCTTCTAATGCTATAAAAGTTAACCTAGATGTTCACAGCCTGATAGATTGTACATGTGTTCCTCAAAATTTCTAATCTGTAGATTTCGTAACACTTAATAGATTATAGGCAATGATGAGCCCAACTTCAATTGAAATGCATGTTTTGAAAAGACACAATCTGTAAATTGTTAAGCCAGAAAACCTCTAGACTGCTAATCCCTGTTGCCATCTGTATTTGCAGGTTTGTAACAGAATGGGGACTGATCTCCTTCCTCTGAGACCATTTGCCAATTCTGCCAGCATTCAGTGCAGTGCAATATTATTCTCCAGGTAATGCAGCTTTGTTGCTTAGCAGCAGGTTCTGCTTGCGTACCTGACAGTTTTGGCTAATTTAGATACAAGTTAAAAACAAACAAACAAACAAACAAACAAAAAAAAAAAAAAAAAAAAAAAAAAAAAACCAGAAAAACCACACCAGTAAAAAGATTTACTATTATCATTACTGGATACTGAAAGAAGCCTGGGAAGAGAAGAATACTTTCTGAGCTCTGACTTGTACTGACAAAAATAATCTGACACTATGAAAGTACACAAAACTTCTTTAGCAACACATTGGTTCCCAGAGAGCAAGAAACAAGTGGTAGCATTTAGGCACTCAGTGGGAGTGAGATACCAAGGCAAAGGTGAAAGAGTCAACATGCACTGGGTTTTTAATCATCATCTGTAGAAAACAAAGTTCACATCCCATTGCAGAATATTCTACTAGACTTGATACAGAGGCAGAAAGTACAAAATTCAGATCTCCAGTTACATATGTAGGCTTAGTGGTACAAGCAACAGACTGGCTTGTGCTATCAAGGGTGACTCATGTAATTTTGCCCTAATTTTTCAACAGGACTTTGGCTGATTTATTTTATCTCAGAGAAATACAGTACTTAATTCATTATCCCCACCTTTTATCTCCATAAGTGATAGCCACTTCTGCAGAGACTTCTTCCTACATTGTACCCTTTGTGATGCTGTGAAAAAGATGGTATCATAAATCTCACACTCTGTTGTAAAGCTTAGATTTAGGTTTCACTGTAGATAAGATGTAGCAGAACAGTTACATATTGGGAGAAAAGTAGAGTGAAAAGGAGATTAATGACATAAAATGGTCTGCTACCAAAATTTTGTCTGAAATTCACAAAAGGGTGATACAAAAAAGTGTAAACAAATTGAGAGATAAAGAGTCAGATACAGAGGCAAAAAACCTTTCCTGTGTTGTTGGTATATGTATATCAGACACCCCTTCCCTTCAGACTTCCATGAATTATTTTTTAACGGGTGGTCCAGGACTTTACCTCCGAGTGCAGAAAAAAATGTAAATAATACAAGCTGAATCTCCCAATTCGGATTCTCATGCTGCCTCACTTCCAGAGTAAAATATTTCTCAGTTTAGGAAACTCACTCCCTTGCTGTATGTACATTGCTCGTTTGTACAAAAAGCAAATGGATTCTGAAAGGGCAAGGAAAGAAGTGTCATTATTCTTTCTTTGTCTTTAAGCATTTTACAAAACCCTGGTTTTCACTATCAAAGCTATTTCCTGCCTTGACCACTGAGTGAACAGATAGAAAAGTATACACATTATCCACTCTAGTTCTAAATATACCACCCCTACGTATCCAGTGAATAGCACAGAGTTTGAAAATCTTTTCTAGACACAATATAGGTATTTCTCTCTGGAAAACTAGACAAAGAAAAGCTTACAGCAGGTATAAATCTACTTAGGTTACTGACTTTTTAAAATATAATAATTCAATACAGTTTGGATTGCTTAACTTATTATAAAAATAGGGAGCATGGGCAGTAGAAATATACACTGAAATGGGAGGAAACTAACACAAAAAAACCCCCCAGAAACAGCCCAGACCCAAACCTAGGTCTGGTTAAATTGAACTATTATATTCTGAGGTTTGGCTCTTGAAACTGTAGAAACAAGAGCAGGTAATGGAATGAATAATAGTATTTCTTTTCAGGGAGTGAAAAGATGAGACTGATTAATTAGCTTTTCTCCAATTTATATGCATGATATAGCTGAGACTAATATTTTGATATTTAACAGAAGAAATAATTATTTTGCATGCTTTTGTTTTGCCAACAGTACATGAAAAGCAGATCAAGAAATGGATAGGACACTCTCTTTTGGAAGGGATGATTATATTTTCTTTCTGACCTAAAAGAATAAAACCTAACAATTTTCTAACCAACAAATTTTAAATGAGTATTTTCCTTGAAAAAATGACCACTATACATGGATTGCTGATTGACATTATTATTATTATTGTTGTTATTATTATTATTATGAGAAGCAGGAGGGAAATAGAAGACAAAAAACATATTTGGCACCCCTCATGTACAGTGGATGGTCAATTTATGTCTATTTTCCAAAATACATTTGCGTTTGTCAAAGCTCTAGGTTTAGCCACACAATAGGCACTCTCCAATTTGATGACAGAATTAGGTGGACTTTGTTAGAGGAAAATTCTGGGGAATTTGGTATTTTGTGCTAGAATGAATGTTACTGAATAATGGAATTTAAGTAGTGGGTGGGCTGTACTCAGGGGAGCACAGGATAGAGTCCTGATGGCTGATGGAACACAGCACCTGGCTGTAGACTCACGCTCCCAACAATTAGGCATTATTTCTGCTGGTGGTGTTTTTCAGACTGCCATGGCATTGTAAAATTTCTTTGCAGTCTTAAAGAAGCATAACAGTTGTCTTGCTTTTTTACAAAGAGCTCTTTCGTTCATGAAGACAACAGCATAGAAAAACATTTGAGACGTGAATATTCAAGAAACTGCAAACTTTGCTATTCCTAGGTGGAACAGCAAACAAAATCAAAGCCAACTTTAAATCTTCTAAACCCAAACCAGATGTGTGTGCTGACACAGCCCCAAGTCCATCTCTGAAGGAGACCCAAATGAGCACCAGATCTCTCCTCTTTCACAGAAAGGAGGCAGCTGCACTGACCAGGATGACCAGCAGACCATGGCATGACACAATACCTACAAGTCTGTCTCTCAAGTCTTGCTGTCAGCTGTGCTTGCATTCCCGGAAAACAAATCTTTCTCATGCACACAAAAGTCAGAAAATTAAAAACCTATGAATTCATCATATTCTCTTTTCTAGGTTAACCATATCTATTTGAAGAGCTTTAGTATGCTCATAGCAAATTAGCTGGTTACTGAAAATCAATCTCATTTTCAGAACCCCAGAACAAAGCCTCTTGCCACACTTGCTCTCCAGTAACACAAAGATATTTTATAGCAAGAATAGCTGTATTACTCTCAGTAAAGAGACAAGGGAAGTAAAGAAGCTTAGCATACCAACAGATAAAATATACTTCACTTTTCTCTTGTAAAACAGAAGTCAGAACCTCTGGGTTTGCATAGTGCAAATTAATGAAATTATATAAACAGCCTGCTTAAAAAAAAAAATCAAACTTTCAGATTAAAGGATTAGTCACTGAGTATTTTATAAAAATAAATTTGTGTAAAGTCTTTGGCCTTATGAAGAAAACACCTGAGTCTGAAGCAATAGAAACAAAAACATTTCACCGATTAAAAGTTCTTGAATTAATCTGTGATGTAGCTGTCATATTTTCATTTTCTGTCTAAAAGAAGATATAGTTACAATACATGTCTTTGTTCTGTCAACAGCAGATCAAAACCAGACATGAAACAAGGCAGAATTCTTTCTTCCCTGTTTATTACTTCACGCCTGTTTATTTGTGACTCCTTGCAAACTACTGAAGGCCTGAATCATAACCCAGTTTAGCCCAAAATGGCTGGGTTGTTTCAAATATGCTCAAACAGCTTTGCAAATGATAAAATCACCTTATCCCATATGTTCATACATATTTAGGCTGATAATAACATAAATGCCCTTTTAAGGAAGCAAGCCTTGATTAGTAAACATAATTAGACTTCAAATGGCAGCTCTAAGAAGGGTTATGCTCCAGAAATAGTTAATTGTAGGTGCCATTTATGTGGCATTAAAAGTGCCAATTTTCACTTTGTTACACAAAAAAACATTTAAAAGATGAACTTTTATAATAAATGGACTATGGGCTTTATGTATTTTTGTCACTTTTTAGCTGGGAGGCTATGAACACACAACAGTCTTTGGTGCATCCAAGGCAAAATTAGTTTGAGGATATGGAGATATTACTTCAAGAGGTAGATAAGCTCTGCAGACTGTTATTCCTAGAGACCTGGCTTTGAACCCTGATGTCTCATTCGAGGCCACAGTCCATGAGCACATCTCTGTTGCTGTTCGGCAGGGCCAACAGATTCACATGGCCAATGGGTTTAGGAATGCCACATCTAACAAAGGAGTTAAAAATATGAAACCACAGAGGTCAGTGGAATAGCAGCCTGAAACGAAGTTTATTTAAAAGAAATCATCATACAACCCCCCGTGGAAAACAGTATGACGTCATGACTTGTCCAGTTATTAATCTTAGAAACACGTGAAGGACACTGTTTTCTGATATTTGACTCTTGCTAAAAAGAGACAACTTGGATTCTCCTTAAAACACCTCCCTGACACTAGCAAAGACATCTTTTCTGAAAATCATAGAAAGCTTTCATTATATAAATCCTTAAGAAGTGCTTAAGATAAAGTCCAGGGATGCCGCATGAAGTCATGTATCTGAGGCACATATTTCTAAAGGTCGGTAGTCAACCTTTGCAAAGAAAGAAATAAAGTAAATATTTTTTGAAAGAGCAGTGCAATCACTGATTGAACAGGATGAGTCAAATTAGAAGACCTGGAACAGCACACAACTGCTTTGTTAATTTTCCATGTATTTTTCCAATTTTGCAACATGAAAAGGAAACTGTCTCAATCAGATTAGCCAACAGAATCTGTTTCTTCTCAAATCTCATCACTGTCCTGATATCCAGAACTTTTTACCCGCTTTATCATTATTTCATGTTCTCTTCACATATGGCTTCCAACAGCTGTGATAGGCAAATCATTTTAAAGAAATGAAATATAATCATTAACTACAGAAATTTAAAGAAGTTGAATAATTTCTGAAAAAAAGCTTTCATCTGAGCAGCGCTTGTCAAACACCCCTGGCTACTAGCAAGAATTCAAAAATTACCATTTTACTATCCAGAGAACATTAAGCTATTATAGGTGCCACCCAGGAATAGAAGAAAAAATAACTTATTTTATCTGACACTGATAGATTGGAATTAAAATATAAATGAATTAGGCACATTTAGATAATTTTCATAACTGCAGTTGCTAGGTGTCAGGGTTTCAGTGCAAATCTCACATTGAATATTACTTTATGGCTTCCCTAGACAAACAGATGGTCTCCTCCAACAAGAAGGCACACCAGAGAAAAGAATGAACCTGCATTAATTCTGACAGCATACTTTAAAGAGAGGTTAATCTCTTCCTCAGTCTAAATTTAAATAATCATTTAGGTCTCAAATCAGTAACAATGTTTGGCTCCCATTCTAGAATAGCCCACATAATGCCACAGAGGCCTTCAGAAGCCCAGCATGACCATCTGCAACGTAGGAGCCTAAACATATTTTTTTCTTTAAATTGAGTTATACCCTTTGGTGGTAACTACCCAGGTCCTATAATTATCCAGGGGGGAAAATGGTACCTTAGAAAAAGAAAACAAAAACAAAAAGCACAAACACACACACACCAAAAAAAAAAAAAAAAAAAAAAATCAGACCCAGCAAGATGTTTATGGGAGGTGAGGGAAGAGTTATATAATTGCTTCCCGGGGGAGCAGAGTGCACAAGCAGACAGCTGCCCAGGGAAGGGCCTCACACCGGGGATGAATGGCCAGCCCCACTGCCCGTCAGGCTCCTGGATTTCTTCCCACTGCCCTCTGCGGGACACTGCCCTGGGCACAGCGAATGCCAGGCACTCCTGCCAGCCCTGCGTGGCTGCAGCAATCTCCAGGGCATGATGCAAAACCAGCCATGGCTGCTCCGTGCAGACTGCAGGAGACGGACGCCTGCGGCACTGCGTGGGCAATGCCTGGGACCTGGACCTGGGGCCGAACGGGTGAGCTCAGACAGGGCACATGGGTGCGGTTGTTGGGAGCAAAGCAGGTCCATGAGGCCTCCTGTGCCACTTCAACAGCTCCTGTGGCACGGGAAACCACGGGCAGGTCAGACACACCTCTGCTGAGGTGACAACATGGTAGGAATCGATCCTGGCTCCTGCTAAATGAGGTAAGGCTTCAATCCCAGCCAACAGAGCTTTCTTTGGACTGCAGACACCACCACAAAATGTATGTGAGACAACCATGCCCTCATCACACAGTGCTGCATCTTCACAACTATTCCCTAGCTGGACTCCTTTGTAACTAAACGCACACTTATTCAAACTGCCCCATCCTTGACTAAAGTAAAAGTCTCCTCTGGGCAGCAGCTTGGTGCCATGAAGGGTTTACTGTCATTTTTACCTGAAAAAATTTGAGTACATTTATTTGTCTGAATTCAAAACAATTTTGAGAAATAATGACTGAACAGAAGGGAAACTGAAACAATTTTATATAGTCATTGTTAAGAAGTAAAATTATGTTTATAATTGGCACTTCACTAGAACTCCGCAACTTTCTCCTGTCTGTCATCAACTCACCTGAAGAAAACTCCTGATATTCAAGTAGTTATTAATTTAAAAACTGTAAACAAAAGACACACATAAGTAACAACTTCCATAAAGCTGATCTTTTAGCACTGAGAGAAATGAATCCATCTTAGTGTGATGGTAAGTACAATGCTTCATTACAATGAGCAATTACAAGAAAAATCATGTGGGCCAAAAAGCCCAAGATCTGTTGTTAAAATTAAATCTGTGAGTTATGGATAACTAGGTTCTTTTTTGAATACTGTTAAACATTTTCAAAGGAACATCAACATCAAACTCCAGAATTTCACATCAGGCTTGAGAAAGTAAACAGATTAGAGAGGAAACGTCATGAGCTACACTGGTACCAAGTCAGGAACACTTTTTCTTCTAGTCCACATCATTCAAAATAAATAAATTACAAAGACCAACACTGAAAGTCCCTAATAAGTAAACCACCATAAGTACAGCCAGATATATTTGGCTGTATTTGTACAAAATTCAAATATCATTATTAAATGTTAATCTCTGACTCTTTAAAAAAATAACTTAGCAAAAAAAGGCAAAGTTTCTAAACCAAAAAAAAATAATAATTCCTGCTTAAAAGTGAGAAACCATGAACAATCCTGCGTGAATACCACTGCATGAGCCCTATTCACTTGTTGCATTTGCTGCACCACAGTGATCACCTGAAATCCCTCCGTATCAGGAGGCTGTTCTTCTCCCAACACTCAGCTACATCTTCATCACCTCAGCTTCTGCTTGCAGACCTATCACCCTATTTGTGGGTGGCTTTGGGGCAAGCAGCACAGAAACAGCGTGTGCAAGTCAAACACAGCGTTGGTGCTGTGGTTGTGTTGCAAACAGTTATTTCTGGCAACAACAGTATTGTTCCAGTATTATCAGTGTAATATGGCCCTTACAAGTGAACATAACTGTGAATGAGTGGAGGAGGTGAAAATATGAAGAGCTATACATTCAATTTACAAATAATTTTTTTTTCTTTTATCTCTCAGTCCTATTTAAGTGTGACTTTCTTTTCCCCCTGGAAAATACCAGTCAGCATAGCACATACAATTTTAACGTGTTCCTTTTAGAGTCTCACTCTAACTTTTCCTTCTTCTGAGCCTAAGGTGTAGAATTTATTAGAAGTAAATCAGTTTTTATATAGCATTTATTTGAAATACATTCACAGAACTTTCATTGGGGTTTTTTTCAGTTTCCTGGTGTTTTAAAATACAGCCTGCACTTACTGTTTTACTGTGGTATTCCCTTCCTCTTTGAATGGAGCTTTTGCCCAAAGAACGCAAGTACAAGCCAGCACTTCTCACTTGTTTCTACTGAAATAAAATCTCAAAACTATACAGGAAATTTTGTTCTAGTAGCATGACTAGCCAGAGAAAAATCCTGAAAGGAAATTGCAAACCAATTTTTTTTTTTTAATTTAAAAAATTGTAGCAGGGACTAACATAAGTATATAACAGATGACAGCAAAAAGACCTTCAAAGCTCAAATATTTAAGTGGATTATGTGACGGCCACAATAAAGAGCAGAACTGGCTTAAAATGACATTTCCACTATCATGCACTTAAAGGCATGGAAAATGTCTTTCTTATGGTGCACCCAGGAGTAGTTAGCACTTTCACACCACGTGATTTCTACAGTGACTTTTATATTTATTTTTTCCACCACAATCCATTCTCTGATCAAGCTATATGTGTAAATGCCTTCAGGTGGTTCTGTAGACACAGCATGTAGGACATGCCCAGAGCACAGCAGCAGGTTTTATCTGAAGAGTCATGCTCGTTTCCAGAGACAATAATGACATTTTGGCATATTGAATTTCTTAAGCAAATATTTTTCACCACTGTGCATTGTATTTCTTGTTAATAACTTTACCTTCTCTATCATTCTTGGACTAGAATCAAAGGAAAATGTGCTTAGTAATATCCCTTTCTTTGCAAATTGAGGTAATGCATGTATTGAGTATTTAATCTGCAAAAATAGAAAATGCAGCTTTTTCCTCTACACCTCTAGCTACATTAAAATTTTTCATATAACACTGGGCTCAGAGATTTGTTTTGTTTGTTTGTTTAGCTAGAGCAACCTGTTAAATATGAGATTTAGAAGGAAGAGCATTGAAAACTTGAGATCTCGAAAGTAGGTGGAAAATAACGGTCTGTAAATTAAGAATTTTTTTTTTTTCTGGAGAAGAAAAAGGAATTTTCACAATGAAGCAAGTATAACAGCATTCCAGAAAAAAAATAAAACTAAACAAAACTGAACAAAAAAAAATCCCAAACAAACAAACTACAAAAAACAAGTGAAAAATAAACCCCACACCAAAACACAACAATGCCGTGGTAATTTCACAAACACAGAAATATTTTGTGTGCTTACTTCTGGCCCCCACATTTCTCTGTGGAAGTACACCCCAGTGAGTCACTACAGCTGAAAGGCAGCAGTAAGCACTGCAAAGTTTTATGTGCCTATTTATTCTGCTATTCTATAAAAATGCCCATTAGTTACTACTATTTCCCATTTCACGTGTTGTGTGCATACCATTCATGAGGTGGAGGAGACTACAAACGAAGTCACACAGCTACACTTAGAATGCATCATGTGATGCACGTAACTATAACTTCCTCTGTTCTCGGGGGGTCTGGATCCGGCTAGCTGAGCCCCGGGGGAACGGGGAGTTATAAGAACAAAGACAAAGGACTTTCGGACGCTCTCTCCTGGGCAGGATTCTTGTAGGTATTTATTGGATCATCATTTGTGCATTACTACACGTAACTATCCTTCCATGCAATTTCCAACAAAGAAAATACTTAACATAAATTAAAAGATGAAGGTCTGTCATAGTAACAGGGCTTTTCCTTCCCCCAAGAAGCCTTTATTTCATAGCTATCTTTACTGACATGATAGCACAATTGACTTACAGTCTATCTCCATTTGCAGCTGACAACAGTTAAAAAAAAAAACCAGAACTTCATGGAGCAGTCATGTCTGCATTGCCAGGCAGCGGTGTGTAAGGGGAGCCTGTCAGATCCGGGGGCGGTTCTGGTGGGATGCTATGACCTCCCGAACCAACTCCAACAGAAAGTCGCTCTGCAGCCGCTGCCCTCACAGACACACGCACGCACCGGATAGCTTCTCGACAGACGGCAAAGACGCAGGAAGGGTCCTTGTGGGGAGTTTCCACAGCAGAGATTTTTTTCAGCTTCACTGTGAACAGAAGCCAGGGACAAAAGACATCAGGGGACGGAGGGGTCCAGCTTATATACGGAACAGGGAAAGCATCAGGGACAGGGGCAGTACATAGGTGGGACCTTGACATGTAAGGGGAAAAGGGGCAGGGAGATCAACGGGCCAGTCAGGGAAACAGAACTGGGGTACGATGGCATGGTAGAACAGAGCATCCTGGGGGGCCTCACCCTAACCCGGGGAGAGCTCTCGGGGTCTGTCCCGTTAGGGGACTCTCTCATTACCTGATTGAGATATTCACTGGCTCCCACAGGAGCTGGTCTGGAGATTGAGATTATTGCTGCTGAGTAACCACAGCCCACACAGCAGCACCTCAGACAGATCAGCTGCTGACAGGAACTGCCACTCCTGGCACATCCCCTGCTCTCACCTTCTGTGTTAATGTCTTTGGGAAGAAATCCCTTTCAGAATGCTCTAGGGTTCTACAATGGGAACCAAATGAAGAGAGTGGGGAATAGTCAAGAAATCCACTGCAGACGAGCAGTACTGGGTGTGAGCTGAAATGCCAGCACAGACCCACCCAGAAAGCCCCACCCCAACCACAAAACTGATCCGATCACTCCTTCCTTAGAGAGTCAGCCAATGAGATTTTCTACAGGCTAAGCTGTTTCAGATATTGGCTGCAAGAAAGCATAAGGAGCATGTCCCAATAGGGCAAATAAATAGAGGTCAACAAATGCCATAAAAAATACTTGTTCTAATTTTACTGTCAACTATCACTGCAAATCTTCACCCCTTACAATGTGATCATATCTATAAGGTGTGGTTGTTGATTCACAGTTTTGTAATGGAAGATATTTTATTAACAGGGAAATGGTTTCTCTCGATTGTAACACAGGTGTTAGAGAGATTTTAGTTTTATCACTTATAAAGATACTTCAGAAAAAAAAAAAATCCCCAATTTGTTTTTAACTAAACCTGTGCTAATTACTGACTGGTGGCAATCAAAGCTACTCGTTTAACAACCAACAGTGTGATAGGCCTAAGAAGTGCAGTGGGAAGGAAATTATGAGAAAGAGCCTAAGCACTAAACTGAAAATAAGAATAAGGGAAGGAAATATAATCACTGAAGATCATTCCTACAGCCCATAGTATTTCAAATGCCCAGCAGCAGTGTATAAAGACAGTAACATTCAGAATGAAGCTTCAGCCATCCAGCTCTTAGATCTGCTCAGCATAGGAGCATAGGAGTTTCAGCTACAACAGAAGCAATTTCTGATCATGAGAGAACTGGTTTGATATCAGAGCTGGAGGATGACATGAACATGGAGGTAGGGTCCATGACAGACCCTCTGCATTTCTATGCCCATAAGTCTGAATCTTCAGACACTCCTGTGCCCAGTGACTGGGTTCAGGGGCACTNTACAAACAACGAATAAGGACAAAATCAGATTTATAAAGTTAATAAAGAAACCAAAGTTTTCTTGTACTCAAAAAAAAAAAAAAGCTGTATTGCAAATCTAAGGTAGAATGACGTGCCTCTTCTGCTTAATGTTACAGAAATCAGACATTTAGGATAGAGTTCAGTAAAATGTATTAACTGGTTCAGATTTCATGATGCAAGTGTTCAGTAAATGAGTTTTAATTGTTAAAGGAGCCATTCTGTGCCCTTTCAAGGAGTGGAAGCAACTGTTTGAGAATAAATGTAACAGAGCCCCATCATCAACAAATGTATTTCTGTGTTTTAAAAAAATCAAATATTGAAATCTTTATCAACTTCATGAAAGAATAGGAAAACTTTGTGAGCTTGCATACATAATTAAATTCCAGAACTATGCATTTACATTTATACTATGCTAGAATGCTAACCTGAATATTAGGACTACCGCTTTTAGAATATTAGAACTACTACCCCCCTTTTCTTCAAAAGATGGTCTATGAATTTACCTCACTTTGCTAAAAGTGTTTGAGGAAGTAATTTCCCCTTCAGAGAGAGAAAACCAAAGAAGATATCTCTGCNGGAGCATAGGAGTTTCAGCTACAACAGAAGCAATTTCTGATCATGAGAGAACTGGTTTGATATCAGAGCTGGAGGATGACATGAACATGGAGGTAGGGTCCATGACAGACCCTCTGCATTTCTATGCCCATAAGTCTGAATCTTCAGACACTCCTGTGCCCAGTGACTGGGTTCAGGGGCACTGTATTGTGCATCCTTGGGAAGGAGATACCAAAGTCACTCTTGTTCAGATTTACTGTTGTGCAAACATGGAGCAGGCAGTCAATCCATATTTCCACCCTGGCTGACCACGGTATTTGGAACTGTAAAATTAGCCAAGGACCACTGTGAGAGTTCTTGAAGTCTGCAAGTATTTTCTTATTTTTCTCCTCCTCAGTTAACAGTAAAATATGCAGGACCTGACAATGTGTCAATCAAAGTCACCCTGTGAAACTAGTCCTAAAAATAGTGAGAATCACAATTATTCATCAGGGAAGGGTCCAGGGCAACCTCTATCATATGTTTTTTCCCCAAACCTAAGTGAACTACCTATCTGAAAATCATTTACCTGCTAGTGTTCGTACGCCATCAAAAATGGACCTTGAAGCCCTACGGAGATGACAGAGGCGGATAACTGCACCACAATCTTACTCCAAACAAAGTTCCCTGATCTCTGGCCTAGCTCGGACACCTTCACAACGGAGAAGCATACAGGATAATGCTTTTTTTTAAATACCAAGAAACCCCTCAGATATTTCCAGAACCTGTCACAAATTGAAAGGGGTTTTTCAGGGTTTGGGGATCTGAAGAGCTGTTCTGAGTGCTGGAAAAATGTTTTGGTTAGACCTGATAGGCTGAGGCAGCAAAATAAACATTAGGTGTGAAGGAACACACGCACCTTATTACAAAATTTTAGGTACATGTGCAGAAATGACTACATAAAACTGCAGTTGGGAAAAAAAAAAAAAAAGAAATCCTGAGTGTTGAGGTGACCTCTTAGGCTTTAGCTTGATAAGGAATGTAAATTTTTCCTTTAAGTCTGCTAAAACACTCAAATTGTATTTTAATTGGCTTAAATTAATGTTATATAAAAAATATTTACCCACAGGGGAAAAGAATCTTCACAATAGTAAGAGAAAACAGATGGAATTTGTATGGCATTTTAAATACACATTTGCTTAATGCTTTACTTGTTTAAGAGCTGACTCTCGGCCCTCTTGAAGTTCAGGTCATATTTCCCCTTGACTTTTGTGAAAACTGAACCAGCACTTCAAATATCAAAGAAAAGAACCTTGAGATACAAACAACGAATAAGGACAAAATCAGATTTATAAAGTTAATAAAGAAACCAAAGTTTTCTTGTACTCAAAAAAAAAAAACTGTATTGCAAATCTAAGGTAGAATGACGTGCCTCTTCTGCTTAATGTTACAGAAATCAGACATTTAGGATAGAGTTCAGTAAAATGTATTAACTGGTTCAGATTTCATGATGCAAGTGTTCAGTAAATGAGTTTTAATTGTTAAAGGAGCCATTCTGTGCCCTTTCAAGGAGTGGAAGCAACTGTTTGAGAATAAATGTAANCTTAGGTTCACTGTGGCACTTGGTAAATGTTAGGAAGATGCCACTGCCTTCTCGATTATATAATCCCATGATGAAACATTCACTTTGATCATACCCAAGAGGGATATTCCTCATTTGGGTAATTTTTCTCTCTAGAATCACTTCATTATATTGTCTGAATCTTGCTGGCTTGTGTCCTGTTGTATATATAAACATTTAAAATTAAAAGGAAGAAATGAATCTGTTTACTTTTTTAATATGAAGAAGTGACTACTAGAAAGATTTTGAACAAATTTAAAACTGGCCCGATGCATCAGTTTTCTGAAACTCCCATCACAACAATCTCCAGCCCCCTGACAGCAATATACATGTGGGGTGTGTTTATATTTAGATGTGCAAATATCTATCTATTTATATAAGTTATCCCATATATTCAGTGGGAACAGCAGCTTGATGCTCCTCAAAATCCTAAACAAATGGAAATGCTGCTTAAGCATGAAAAGACCAGGAACCAAAGATATACCTCACAGCAGAGAGGTCACCAGTAAATGGGAATGTATTAAACCCCCCATTTCACTGAATTCAATACATCTGTTTCCAAGTCTGAATTTTGCTGGACTCTTTCTGGATCAAAGTAAAGTTCTTGATCTTTGATGGTTCTCTGATTACTTTCTTTAGCTCATCAGCATAAAAAGCCTCAGCTGGACAATGATGTCTCATCCTTCTCCCATGGGTGGGAAGGTGTAGATTAACCAGCTTTCAAGCTATTGACAACAGGAACAGTCTCCACAATAAAAGGATATCATTTGCATTGGCATTGATATTTATAATCATTGTAGACATTGAACAACAGTTTTAATGAAGCTCACAAGACCAGAGGTATAGCCAAAAGCATGGCAAAATTTCCCTTATTCTCTGAGGTATTTCATAATTTAATACTGAAATTTTAAGAACTTCCAAGAGTAATTAATTACTGTTGGATATAATTTGTATGCATCATCGCATTTACACATCAAAAACCAAACCTAATTTGCTAAAGGAAGTTTTGTACTGTGCATTCTGCAACGTTATGGGCACTGGAATTAATTAGATGGTGTTTAAAATCCTCAGAGTCTTTTCCTTCACACCTTCTTGAAAAAAGTTCTGCTATCTTTTGTTCCGTCTTCCACCAGGATAAGGAAAATATTTCAGCACTTTGCAATCATGTTGAAGAGAATAAATTAGCAATAGGTGTCAAAAGATTATCTGAATATTTATGATGGAATATATAGAGAGCAATTTAGAACATTTACATTGCAAACATTAGAAAAGAGAAGTCAAAATTGAAATGATGTTATCTAATTAGACAGGTCTTAACAATTAATTCAAATTTTGCTTAGCAGTTTGGGAGTCCGCTTTCAGGGTACCTTGATCAGGTTAATTGGATCCTGAAGAACATAACAGAAGCCTCTTGGCAAAACAAGTGTTTGCAAGTTTAAAAGTTGAGACATTATTTATAGTGAAAAAAGCAGGCACTATGGTGTACTTTGCAGAGATGGAGCAGTTCAAAATATCCTGCCTAAGCACAATGGTCTTGTTTGGCTTAATATTTGTATAGATTCAAATTTGTTTCTTTAACAATATCACTACTATTTGGTGCATTTTTAGCACAAGTTTTGAGACAACAGTTAAATGCACCACTAAAACACACCAGCCCAGGACTGCTCCAGCTTACCTACGGAGTGTATGTAAAGCTAGAAAAGCTTAAATTAATTGCGAAGTTGTGATCAGTATTGTGCTTCTTTGTTAAGCCACTGACAATTTTTAACATAAAACCCTTTAGACTTGCTGAAATTATTAAATTAGCTCTGTTTGTGCTGGATAATTAGAACAGTTTTTAGCTATTGCAGGGAAGTCTCAATCCTGTCCCTGCATAGCTGAGTCCTACAGAACGCTACAGCTTCTGCTGGGCACATTTATTCCAGTGCCTACCCAGACACAGAGGATTTCTTCCATGTGTTTTAAGGTTAAGAGAAACAAAACCCTCCAGGTCTTGCAAGGAGACAAGAGGAAGAGCCAAACCCGTATGATCCTGAAGGTCTTCCTCAAACTGCATCCCAGGCTTCCTTCCGTATGTTAATTCATGCCTTTGGCCTTATCTCACAATCCCACGTGCTGCTGATTGCTGAGGAACACATTGAGCCAGGCTTGGGCCACACTGGCACAGGACACTCCCTTGCCAACCCTCCGTGTGGTGCTGACCACAGAACTCACAACTCACACAAGGGAGCAAATAGCAGACCTTGGCAACCCCTTTTGCACCATGTTGAAGAAGAAACCAGGTGATGGGAAAATGTGGTTTGACAATCCACCCCCCCCCCAAAAAAAAAAAAATAAAAAACAACTTTTGGTACTTTTAGCTTTGTTGGCACAAATTTTGGTAATTGGTC